>PVJD01009091.1:0-66207 GCA_004026545.1 Mormoops blainvillei | reverse complement strand
CCAGGCCAGCAGTTCTTCCACAGGAATCCTGGTGACGGAGGTGGCAGCTCAGAGGGAGAGAGAGGCTGCGCTCACCCTGCCTGAGTGTACTGACCAGGGTCCCGCTCTCACCCTTTCTGCTGTCGCTTTAGCTGACTTGTGGTCTGGAATAGGCTCCTTAAAAAAGTCAAGTATGACATGAAGGGATTTTAATAATAAAAATTGAAATTCTGAGGCTGATAAAATTCTAAGAATTGTAGAAAAGAGATAAAGGGCCAGTGAAACTATATAATTTCAGGTCACCTGGCATCATGAAGCACAGAATGCACTTTGTTCTGTACTTTACCTGTCTTCTCTCTGACTTTTCTCCCCACACCCCTTAGGGCTGGACATTGTACTTAGCCCTAGTTTACGGGCAAGACAGTTGAGACTAGGGGGGAGGGGGGCAACCAGCTTGCCCAGGTTCATACACCAGCTGTGGCAGGAGAGTCCAGATACTTCACCGCCATGCATGTCGCCTCTCTAACACAGGGTTTTCCAAAGTAAAGATGCGTATGGCATGGCCTGGGGAAAGGGAAACGTTTCCAAGGTCAGTATGTTGAGAAAGACTAGAGACAGACAGCCTGGGGAAATGGTCGAGGTTTCCTTGTCTGATGGCTACAGAATGTAAGCACAGTTGGGATTCATAGCACAGAAGTCAGCCATGCTCCGTGGGATGTGGGATGGGCAGGGTTGCAGACCCTATGGCCCAAAACCTCACCAGCAGCCATCTGGATGAGCCACACTGGGCCATCTGGAAGCACAACAGCCTCACACTAGGCCCAGCCCTGGGTACTTAAGAG
This sequence comes from Mormoops blainvillei, assembly GCA_004026545.1. Lineage (NCBI taxonomy): Eukaryota > Metazoa > Chordata > Mammalia > Chiroptera > Mormoopidae > Mormoops > Mormoops blainvillei. The sequence goes on along the minus strand of PVJD01009091.1, from coordinate 65,386 downwards.
CACCCTCCACTCAAGGTGTGCTGGAGACTTGCCTCCCTGGTTGCATGCTCCTTGCCAGTCCTTGGACTCACAATGCCCAGTGTGATTGCAGGGAACAGCTCAGTCCTCGTGTGTCACCTTTAATGCTCCCCAACCAGCCAACAGCCTGCCTGTCCACAGGCTTTCTTGAACCCCATGCTTGGGACCAGAGCAGAGGCCAGTTCCCACATGTCTCTAGAAATGAGGCCACCGCTACCTAAGGCCAGCTATAGGGCTTTCCTACCTGGCAAGAAGGGACCATCTATCTTTAGTTCAACTAATGTTTGTCATGCCTATATACTGTGCCAGGTGCTGGCTGTATCATTAAGAATACTGCTGTATTGGTTGAGAGCTTCACACAGCCTGGGCTCAGATACTAACTCTGTCAGTCCATAGCTCCATCACTTTGAGCAAGTCACTTAACATCTCCGTGCCTCAGCTTCTGCATCTGTACAGTGGGGCTTACAGAGGCCTGCCAGCCTCGGGTTGTGAAATTTGCTGGGTTAATTCATGCAACACCCCTGGCACAGTGCCTGACCCATAGCAAATGCTGGGCGTTAGGACTGAATGATTGCTGTGTGCCAGTCTGTACAGAAGATATCTGGGGTCATCCTAACACATCATCTCATTTTACTGAGTGGAAAACAAATCTGTGCTAAGTCATTTCCCCAAAGGCACAGAAATGAGATTGTAGAGCTGGGATTGACCCATGTCTTCCTGATCCCTAAGCCCATTTATCCCCACACTCCTGACAGTCCACCCATCTGACCGCCAGCAGAGGAGGCAGCTATGCCATTTGGAGAAGGCTCTGACAGGACTGGTGTCAGTGCCATAGAAGTAGAGAGGTGGGAACAGGTGCCACCTTGATGCTGTGCGGAGCAGAGGCTTTGAAAGCTGAGAGGGTGTTTCCTTGTTGCCCTTTGAGTGTATGAATATATAAGTAACATTTCTCCTGTTCTACTTGTGTTTATTTGGACGGCTCTTCTGTGTATCTTGGCTAATGAACCCCTTAAGGAAGTTAAAATGGAGTGGAAGAAAAAACACTGGGCTGTGGCTGAGCATGGCAGTCTATTCCATGCATCGTGTTGCCACTCACAGAAACCAGTGTCCCTGGCCTCGGGTCACCGCTGTTCTCAGTCACATGGACTTCTGTCCATTGGGGGCTGTCTGTCATCCCAGGTTTGGGCCCTGGGCTCTGAGACAGACTGCCTGATGAAACCCAGGTCCTCACCGGCTGACAAGTGGGATTTGGGGCAAATTCCTTAGCTGCTTATTTTCTCTTAAGTGTGAATGGGGTTGTAGCCCCGCCCCCTAAGGCTGTAGTGTGGACTAGCTCCTGTGACACATGTGAAGTGCTGAGATCAGTGTCCAGGAGGGAGGCTCACATTCGAGAAATGGTAGTTTTATTATTAGGAACAGTAGACTGCTCTCTGAGCACTGTCTTAGGAGCGAGGTGAGAGAGGGTGCTGGAGTTGGGAGGGGCTGAGGTGGAGGACGGGGGCAAGACCCAGTGGGGAGTGACCTGGTGGATAGTGTTCTGTCCATGTGTTGGCTCTGTGTTGGTAGCAGGTGCCTCTCTCCCAAGGTAGTGGGACAATCCCAGTCACCTGAGCCCTGAATACTCATAGTTCTCACCCATACAGGTGGGCCCAAGAGTCCCCGCATCCATGTTTTCCCTTGTGGTTGCTTAAGGCTCCCATCCTGGGAGAGAGAAATGGAGGGAGCAGGCAGGCACCTGGAGCGAAGGTCAAAGCCATAGAAAGCGGGAGACCCCGGGAGGACCTGGCAGGCATGGAGGGAGCTGGGGCTTGAGGAGGCCTGCGCTGTGATACGACTTCACGTTTTACTATTAAAAAGTCATGAACTGGGGGATTTTCTGTCCCTTTGAGGAGGGGAAGGGAGTCAGCATTGAGCCAGCACGTGAGGACTGTCAATGCTGTTCACACTCCTCCTGTGACGACCCCAGGCTGGTCCTCCTGGAAGATTCTGGTGGGTCAGTCTGAGCAGACCTTAGTGTGAGGGTAATACAGATGAGTTCAGGGCCCTGAGTTGCTTTCTTATTTATGAGCCTCACCGGTAAACCACATGCTCTGTCCCCACAAGGCTCCACTGCCCTGTGGAGTGGTTGGACCCGAGCTGGCCCAGGCGGATTGTCTCAGTTTGCAGTGCCCTGGTGTGGGCGTCTCACACCCACGGGAAGGCCCTCAGTGCCACAGCTTCTGCCCAGGAGGTGATTGCAGACCAGCTTCATCGCCACCCATCTTTGCAGTGGTACTGAGGATTCTGCTCCTCGGCGCGCTGATTAAAACTGGTAGAGAAACCATCTTGTGTCCGTGCTGTAACAGTTACTACAAACTGAGTGACTTAAAACAACAGTGATTTATTATTTTACAATTCTGGAGATCAGAAGTCTGAAATGGGTCTCACTGGGCTAAAACCAAGCTGTCAACAGGGCACTGTTACTCCTGGAAGCTCTAGGAGAGAATCCATTCCCTGGCCTTTTCCAGTTTCTAGAAGTCACCTACATTCCTTGGCTCAGGGTCCCTTCCTTCATCTTCAAAGCCAGCAAGCATAGCATCTCCGGTCTCTCACTGTGATCCTCCTGTCTCCCTCTTATAGGGACTCTGTGACCATATAACATTGGGCCCATCATGTAATCCACCACCACCACCACCACAACAAAAGCCTTCATCACACCTACTAGTCCCTTTTGCCACAGAAAATAACATATTCACAGGTTCTAGGAATTAGGGTGTGGACATCATTGAGGGGCATTATTCTGACCCTGCACTGTCATAATCACAGAATACCTTAGTGCAGAATCATTTCTCCCATGTTGGAGACCTGTGATCCTTCCTGAGTACCTTTGCCCCTGTCACTTGCAAGCTGTTGGATGCTCGGGTAAGTTAGTCGACCCCTCTGTACCTCATTTTCTTCATCCTGTAAAGTGCCTCCTGGGGTTGTCAAGATCCAGTGAGTTAGCACATGTAAAGTGTCAAGCCATTTTTGCTTTCCCTCATACCTTCCTGTTCTTCCAGCTACAGGCACACACTGTCACTTTTTCCTACTTCGTGCTTTCGGAGGTTGAATGTAGGTACAGTGCGATGGCTTGGAGGCAGGCACCAGCCCAGTGTGTGGTGGCTTCTCCTGGCACCGCCACTTAGTCCCCTGTCATTGTTGTTTTGTATTATTCATAAAAGCTAGTGCTACACAGAGTGCTGTGGGGGCCGATGATGGTGGCAGCTTTCACCTCTTTTTGAGCTATTTTTTTGGACTAAATTTTCACACTTGCAATCGCTACGTTAAAGGCCTCCCGAAATGGCCTAGTTACAGGGGTGTCCAACCCGCAGCCCAGGATGGCTATGAATGTGGCCCAACACAAAATCATAAAATGTACTTAAAACCTTTCTTTTGCTCATCACTTTTCATTAGTGTTTGTGTATTTAATGTGTGGTCCAAGGTAACTCTTCTTCCAGTGTGGCCCAGAGACACCAAAAGGTTGGACACCCCTGGAAGGTTGTAGAACTCTCACTGTGCTGCTACACTTTATTGGCAGTGGGTGTCAGCTAACTCAGAAAAAGGTGGTTTTCATTCTTTCAGCAATACTGCTTGCGCACCTACTGTGTGCCAGGCACTGTTATGGCGGCCGGGGAGACGATGTGGAAAGACAGGCGTGGAGCTTATCGCAAGCTGAAGGCTGCTGTTTACTTAATAGGACTAAAAGGGCACTTCATAATTCCTCTCATTTGCATTTCTTTGTTCACTGATTTTGTTAAAAACAAGAAGCAGTTTTATGGAGTAAATTTTTAGGTCTTATACCCCAAGGCATGCAGCTCTAAAAACTCCAAACTCAGTGCGGTGTATGACCTTTCTCTGGGTCTCTGTCTCTGCTGAAGTGGCCTTCCCTGCACGACACCGTTTACTCACTGCTGGAAAATGCCTTGTGCTCCCAGGGACCGACGTCATGGTGCGCTGCCTCAAGCTGCTGAAGGAATTTAAACGGAAGGTCGAAGACCAGGATGACGACGAGGACGAGGAGGTCATCTCCAAGGCAGTGCCTCCAGTGGACATCGTGTATGAGCGGGATATGCTCACGCAGACCTATGAACTCAGTAGGTTCTGTACTCTCACCTGCTAGCATACAGTTGCTGAGCATTTGTTTTGCCTGTCTGTCAGAAGAGGGGTCCACCCTTGAGAGAATGTAACGCAGTAGGAAGCACCATGGTTCCCTTGAAGGGTGTAGACTTTTGGATCAGAATTGAGTTTGAATTCTTGCTCTGCCACTTGTTAGCTCTATGACGTTTTTTTCAAGGTCTTATTTATTTATCTTTAGAGAGAGGGGAAGGGAGGCGGAAAGAGGTGGAGAGAAACATCAATGTGTATGAGACACATCTATCAGTTGCCTCTCTCAAGCCCCAACTGGAGACCTGTCCCAGGCAGGTACCCTGACTGGGAATCGAACCAGCAACCCTTCGGTTCGCAGGCCGGCACTCAATCCGCTGAGCCACACCAGCCAGGGCTAGCTCTATGACTTTAGCAAGATCTCCAAGCCACCATAGCATGTAATGAGGACTACATGAGGAATAGGATTAAAACATTTGGTGTAGTTCCTGGTACACAGAAAGCACTAAAAAATTAGCTGTTAGTCACTGAAGGCTGAGAATTCCAGTGGTAAAGGGGGAAAATCTGTCTCCCCTCATTCCTCAGCTTTCCCCCAGATCCCCTGCAATCTATGTAACACAGCAGTGACCCATCACGGAAGGTGTGGCTGTAGGCTCCTGTGGGGAGGGGACCAGAGTAGAAGGCGGGGTAGCTGCGGGAGATCTGCTTCATCTGTCAGGTACAAAGACACACTTGCAAACCTGCACAGCTTCTTTGGAGGGCCATTTGGCAGTTTTTATCAACTGTTAATGTCTCAGAATGGGTTCCTCAGAACAAGTTTGGAAAAAGCCACCCTTAACCCTTTCATCCCCACCACTAGCATGTTACTAGTTCAGTATGGGAACACATTCTAATCACCACTTTTCATTCTGATGTTTATTCTTCTGTATGCACAATACATCAAAACCTCCTTTATCCAGATTGGTTTTACCTGGCCTCCTCCAGCGTGTGATGAATCAGGAAATAAAGGGGGAAATATCTCTGAGCAGTAAAGAGCTTTGCCAGAAAGTCTGCCCTGCAGTTCATGTACTTTACTGGAGGGACTCCCCTAGATTTCCCAGTCTCTAGTAGTGCAGTAAATTTAGAAGGGCTCCTTAGAGAGAGGGAGAGTAATAAGTTCTAGGCAATGACTGTGTTGCAGGGCAGGAGCTGACAAACTAGGTGGAGCAAATGCTAAAGCACAGTCATCTGCTGGCCATTTGGATGGGGACAAATAGCATTATTTTCTTCCATAGTCCCTGCTGGCTGGCAGTGTTGGGACAGTAACAAAGATCAGTGTCCATAATGCCTGTGAGTCTACTGAGAAAGACAGGGAAAATGTTGAAGTTCTTAATTGAAAATTATTTTAATGTGTTTTAAAAGGGTTCATTTCTTTTATCTGAAAAAGTCCATTCCTGTGAAAGAGCTAACTTCCTGCTGCTGGAACTTAGTAGTAGATCAGCAGTTGATTACTTGACATTTGGGTGGTGAGCACTTAAAAACTGGCCATTAGTGGTGGCGTTCAGAGATTCTTGGGAGGGGAGAGGGAGGAATTTCTTTTTTTCTGTTTGTTGGTCACTGCACTGAAATGTCTACTTTTAAAAGGTGGGTGGGAATGGACTTTGCAGAGGTTGGGGTTCAAGTAAATTGTTTCACACAGTCGAGCGCAGAGGCACGAAAGGAATTTCCCAAGCTGAAATCCGAGTGGCCATGAATGTGGGAAAGCTGGAAGCAAGAATGCTGTGCCGTCTTCTTCAAAGATTCAAAGTTGTCAAGGTAACATCATGAGTCCTCCGCACTGTCTGGATGTGCACACAGTGTGATTATGAAGGAATGTCTCAGCGGGTCACAAAATGAGACGGGCCTGCCATCTCTGTCAGGGAGGCATATGGCTGCCAGGGGCTGAATCCAGCCCGCAGGCATGTCATGTCTCCCCCTTACTGTGGTTGTGGTTGGTTTTCATTTTGCGAAACGGAATAAGTTGTCAGCCTTGGAAAATGGGCAGGAAGTGTGGCAGCATGGGGAGCCCCTTCCCATGTGGGGAGCCCGCTGCAGCAGGCTAGCATCCAACCGCCCCTCAGGCAACCCAGGTGCTCCGGGGCTCCCCGGGCCCCACCTGGCCCTCCCTCTCTTTCATGTTACTTGTCTGGCTCCTGGGGACATTGGGCTGGCCAACTGTGCATGTCTGGTATTATTCTTGCAGAACACACCTGCCATCTCAGCCCATGAGCCTCACTCTCTTCTTGCGAACTCCTTGGCCAGTTTGCTGGAAGGCAGTGTTAGAGTCAGGCTACTGATGACAGGGCACTTTGCACTGCCCTCGGAGTGTGGTTGGTTTATTAAAGATGTTACTCTCTCTGATATTAAGAGCCCAGGGAAAGCCCCTCTTCCCTGTCCTGGAATATAGAGTGAGTATGGGTTGGTGATGACCTCATCATCAGCCCCATGGCAGTGGCTGAATGGAGCTGGTGACCTCTAGGCTTCGACTTGCCAGCCTGTGAGAACAGTTCTAAAGCATAGAATTTTGCATAGCAAACACTCACTACTTACTAACCTTTTCTTTAGGTCCTAGTTCTAAGCCAGGCGTTAGGGGCATGTGGAAGACCAAGTTAGGGCCCTGCCCTCAAGGAGCTCACAGTCTTGTAGAGCAGACACATACTCAGGGTTGCAATTGAAAAAACGACCTCCATCAAGCCGGTGGAAGCAGGACCTGAGGGGTAACAAGACAGGAAAACTGAGGGAGCACTGATGGGGCCTGACCAGGGGCCCAGGCAGTGAGATGGGAGACGCAGGTGAATGCAGGAATGATAGGAAATAGACACTGCAGCCCTGCGGGTCCCTTGAATGCCTGTGTATCACAACGCCCTCTTTTGACTATAATTAAACACGTCTCATTTTCCCAGGGGTTCATGGAAGACGAAGGGCGGCAGCGGACCACCAAGTACATTTCCTGCGTGTTTGCAGAGGAGAGTGATCTAAGCCGGCAGTATGAGAGAGAGAAAGCCCGCAGCGAGCTGCTGACCACAGTGAGCTTGGCCTCGGTGCCAGAGGAGTCCCTCCAGCCTGAAGGAGAGGACACTTTCCTCTCTGAGTGGGACAGCGAGGAGGAGGGCGGCAGGAGCAGCAGCAAAAGGAGAGGCAAAGGATCACAGGGGGACACGAAATCCTCTTCGAGCATCGGTCTCAGGACGCAGCCACATCACTCCATCGCCACCAAGGGTACGGGGTGCTCTCAGGGCAGAGCAGGAGAGCGGGCAGGGTGTGTGCCCTCAGTCAGAGCTGCCGCCAGTCCACCTTGCTCTGAGTTTCTTCAGAAAGCCCATTCAGTTCAGCAGACATCTGAGAACGTCCTTGGTGCTGTCCTAATTCAAGACCTGTTGTTGTCACGGACATCATAAGTGTAGAGGAGACTGCATGTGGTCTGTCTCCTGGCTCCTTGGCACATGTTTTCTTTTGTTGTGTTTTTACTATTAAAAGGGATGGAATTCCATAAGCTTCCTCTATCCCTTCCCTCCAACAACCTAAGAATCCCTCAGGTTGTAGAAGATGGTTTGTCTGTTTAATGTGTGGAGGGTGGTGCTAATGATAGATTTGCAAATCTGGCAACCAGCTAAGAGGGGGCACCAGTCTGTTTGGTCCACTGCCCTCATCTCTAAACTGAGCATGTGGAATCTTTTGGCCTGTGTAGGCCTGGTCTGGCTGTCGAGCATGCCCCTCACCCTCCCGTTGATGTGCCCACAGTTCACTCTTTCTGCATCTGCCCTCTGCTGCAGGCGGCTGGAAAGTGAACCTGCACCGCTTAAAGAAGCAGCCATCTTCCTCCTCAGGAGCTGCTGAGGACAAAGCCTGCCGGAGTTCTGTTGGTGGAGGCAGACTCCTGGACCCCAGCAGCTCCTTAGACCCCAAAGTGTCCTTTGGCTCCCGCTGCGTGGAGAATAATAGTGGCGACATAGCTGTGATCGAAGAGGTCAGGCTTGAAAACCCAAAGGTAAGTGAGTGCCCTCAGTGAGAGTGCATTTTCTCCAGGAAGTAGCCTGCGGCAGGTGGACATCAGCCTTATCAGTTCTGTGCTTAAACGTCACAACAATAAACTCAAAAAGTATCAAATGCTGAGCACCTGGTGTGTGCCTGGCAGTGGGCAGCCACCCTGGGGAATAACGCGGCGCTCATTCACACACATACGCACAGCCCTGCCCTACCCACCACATGTCATCAGCACTATAATCCAGAGTTTTTACATTTTCAACAACTTACTCTTTTTACTTAAATTTGTTTTAGAGGGAAAATTTTTATGGCCAGTTTCGATCAGTGGTTCTCACTTTGGCCCAGTGTTGCCCCCCAGGGGACATTTGGCAACATCTGGGGATATTTTTTAATTGTCATGAGTTGCAGGAGAGGGTTCACCTGGCATCTGTAGAGGCCAGGGATGTTGTTACATATCCCAGAATGGGCAGGACAGCCCACAACAGAATTACCCAGCCCAAAATGTCAGCAGTGCCCAGGTTGAGAAACTGCGTTAGATGAAAGGCCAACATCATTACCATAAAAAGAGGTAAACCAGAAAATAGATGTAATGAAAATATAACTATATGGGTACATCCAGACCAGATGCTGTTGTACGTCAGAGGGTTAAAGACACAATAGAATCAAACCAGTGCTTTTTCATCAGTATAATGAGACAAAAGACAGTTGACACAGGGATCCCTTTCTCATATGAATCAGTTCACTGTCCTTTGTCACCTGAAAGTGCCTCCGGTATTGATGGCGCCTCTTGCCCTTTAGAAAGAGTCAGAGCAGGGGGCACCCAGCAGAGAACAGGTCTGTGATCAGGGTGGCTTCGGGTGCTGTTGCTGCGGTTTTGTTCAGGCTTCGCAACAGCCCTGTAGGTAAATGTCGGCTCTGGCCTGGGAGGAAGAGAGTGGGGGCCTTGGGGAGTGAGTGAGGTGCCTGCTCAGTTCATAACACCGTGAGGATTAGAGCCCACGTGTGTGGAGTTCCCGCTCCCCCCTGCCTCTCCCTTTCTGTGTGGAGGCTTGTGCTGTTCCTGTCCCTGCAGCAGAGGGGCAGGAGTACGGAGTGGGAAAGGCTTTCGGTGGATTTTTCTAAAAGCTTTTGACCGTTTCCTATTCGCTGGATGCCATAAACTCCTCGCTACTAAGTCGTGATTGGTATTGCCCGTAACTGAAGAACCTAGGCTTGCATGCAGGTAGACCCCAGCAGGTTCCAAAGGGCTCACCTGCCTTCTTCCTGCTCCTCCTCCTCCCACCTTCTGTGTATCTCCCTGCAGACCCTAGAACCCCTGTTCCTTGCTTCTTAGCTCTTTCTCTTCCTCTTAGAAATGTGTTCCCAAAGTAATGGCAGAATCTCGTCCTTTTTTACAGTTGCTGATGCTCAGAGGGGCACGAACTATACTACCCACAGGTCCCTCGGCAAAACATGTTTTCACTTTGCTCTCTAGCAGCCCCACGACAGTGGCCACATTTACTCATATGCTTCTCCTCCAAATGTTTGCTCTGAAATGCAAGAGAGAACAGAGGTCTTTCTGCCTCTCTTGGGCCCCTTCTTGAATCTTTGAATCTGTTGCCCCTCAAGCCCGTCTGCCTGAATGAAAGAACTGCCTCGCTGGAGCTCCCACAGAGGGCAGGGAAGTGATCTGTTGTGACACTGACACTGAGCAGCCTCCCTGAGCAAGCTCTTACTCTCCCGAAAGCAGCACTCCGAGGGAGGAGGGCATCCAGCAAAGCAGGCCCTGGGCTGCCATGTGGCACTGATTTGTGCCAAGTGATTTGCAAGGAATACATTAGAAGTTAGGATTTCCTTTCATGTCAGGTGCGCATATCATTTAGGCTCCTAGAAGACAGAAGGGAGCCATGGAGAAAAGGGAGCATTTTAGCAGGGAAAAGAAGGGAAAACACTAATCTGTCTTCTCCCTTCATTTTTCCCTTGCCACTCACCCTAATTTACCTAGGGCAGCCTGTTCTGAACTCAGAAGCCTGTCTCTGCTTGTCTTTTGCTCCCAGAGAGACTTACCGTGACTTCCTGGATTTGGAGTCAGAAGCCCATGAGGCATATATAACTTGTCCTAGACGGTCCCTTGACCTCACTGAGCCCTGGTTTCCTCTTCCATAAAATGGGAACTGCAAAAATAAGATGGCTGAGAGTTTTTGATGAAAAAAACCCTATAATAAAGTGGCTGGCATGGAGCCTTGCTCAATATGTCAGTTTCCTGGGGAAGAACCAGGAGAAAATTGAATGAATGCTTCCAGCTGCTTCAGGAGGTGCTGTAGAACATGCCTGTAATTTCTGTTCTGAAACCAGCTGATCTTCATAAAGTTCCAAGATAGTCTGCTGGCAGATGCCTTTGTCATTTCAAAGCACTGAAATATGGGATGGCAGAATCCTGTCAAGTTAGCAGACCTCTTGGCTTCCTTCTTGAAACATGGGCACAGAAATTCTGCAAAGAGGGGAAGGACACCGCTGTAGTTGTGTCTGGCCCCTAAACTGTGCTGAGCCTGTTGTGTTTTTGTGCTTTTGGTCCCTGTTCCAGGAGAGCAGCAGCTCCCAGAAGCCTGGGAGGCATGGCCCAGGCCAAGACAAACCCCACAAAACTTACCGACTGCTGAAACGCAGGAACATGATCATAGAAGCCGTCACCAACCTCCGCTTAATCGAGAGCTTATTCACGTGAGGAGCGGTCTCCCTTACACTTACGATAAATGTCTCACCAGTTAGTTATCACAAGTGCAGAAATGACCAAGAACTATTTGAATCTCCCTTCACTTGTATAGATTTCATAGTATCCCTTTGTAGTAGAAAAGATTTAGGGTTTGCTCTTCTGACTTGACAAGTATAGATATTGAGGGATGTCAGTACACTAGACAGGAAGAGGTAATTGAGCTAGAAACAGAAGTCCTGGGGAAAGTGCATGTGACTTTCTCCTTCCTTGGAAATTTTGTGGCAGCAAAAGAGTAAAAAGAAACTTAAGCAGGTAATAGCATCTGCTAAAATCTTATATGAAAACAGAAATAAAAGACACGAGTAGAACTTCAGTGTGTAGGGGGCCTCTGCACTCTGGTCCCTCTGACCCACTGTCACCACCACCTCTTAGGTGGCATCCTCATGGTTTCTGAGGCACCCAGCATGAAAGTCACGCCAGCCAAAGATGTGACTTCTCTAACGAGGTGATCGGGAGGCCATCTGCAGATACCGCTGCTGAGTGCCCCTCTTTTGTGCAGTGAGGGGTGTTGTCAGATGTTCCTGATGTCCCTACTGTCCCTGCCATTCCCATCAGTGATCTAGAAACATCACCATAGTGACTCAGTAAGATCTAGAGAGTGAGGTGTAGGAGGAGAGGAATCAAAAAGAGCTTCAGATCTGAGGGTATCGACAGCGGGAAACTAGAACAAGCCTCACCTGGTGTTAAAGTGGCATAGAGACTTCGTAAAGACAGGTTGCCGTCATGGCTCTCGGTCTCCCTTTCAGTGGTGGAACCCCCTTTAATTCTTCCCTAGTTTCTGCTAGTTGCCATTAGGCATGTCTCAGTTGCCTGGGTTGGGAAAGGCCTCCATGTTGAGATCTGAAATATTAACTACTTATTTTATAATGCCCCAGGATACAGAAAATGATCATGGATCAGGAGAAGCAAGAAGGCGTGTCCACCAAGTGTTGTAAGAAGTCCATTGTCCGCCTGGTGCGGAACCTGTCTGAAGAAGGCCTCTTAAGATTGTATAGGACTACGGTTATTCAAGATGGCATCAAGAAGAAGGTAACCACAGGCTCTCCTATTGCCCACAGAACCAGCTGGGTACTGCTGGAAGTTTTCTCATCTAGTTTCTCATGTCCTTGTTATGTCTTGGTCACTCCTTTGTTGCCAGTAACTCGGAATTTCCCATGATACCTTCTGATTTGGGGAACAGGGATCATCCCCACTTTCTGTGGAAGCTGGAAACAGGAAAGAGGACTAACGTGCTGGATCTCAGAGCAGACGTGCCGCCCAAGGCAGGTGTCCAGCCCTGCAGCCGGCCTTGGAAGGGGGAGGGACAGCAAGGCACACTGACACTCAGCAGGTGGCACTGGGAGGAGTTCGGCCACATTTAAGAAGTGGAAAATTTGCACTGAGCAGCAAGAACATGTTCCACAGAGATCTGAGGAGACATATCCCAGAGGAAACGCTGGCTGCGGCTCAGTTAGGATGCCCTGCCGGCGTTATCCAGCGGGGAACAGCATATCTCTTCTGTTTCAGTTTATCTGTTTCTGAAATTTAAAGTTTGGGGCCATTCCCATAGCAGCTGTAGCTCAGTGGCTTTGAACATATTCTAAGGCATAAATTTTTCAGGGTCAGAATAATTTGAGAGCCCAGCTGGGCACTGGGACCAAGGGGAATGGCGCTGCAGGGACAGTCGCTTTAATTGCCTAATCTTTTTTTCTGACTGCACTTTAAATCTCTGCCCTAAGAGAGCTGTGCTTTGATGTTTTGTTTTCTTAATAACCTGGCAAGGTCATTTCTGTTTTTTTACTTTATCTTATTTATTGAGACATTTGAAATTTGAAAAACACAGAGCAGTACAAAAAATGACTTTAAGAAACACATTTTCTCCCATTCCAAATTGGCAGCACTCATCTGTTTTTATATCTGCTGTGAATCCCCTTGACCTTGCTCCTCTCCCATCCCCAGCCAGCCTGCCACTCATCCCTTTGAGCAGTGGCAGGAGCTCCTTGTGCTGACATCTCTCACTGAAGGACAAAAGCCCCAGCCCATCAGCCACCACACCTCTGATTTCTGTTGATCTTCACAGAGCAGGCCTTTCAGACAGGCAGCCCTCTCAGGGCAGAAATTAAGGGCAAGAAAACCTCTCTGCATCCAAGAGTGGAGAGGGGCAGACTGGCAGAGGTATCCACTGTTGTCTTCAGCTCCCACTTGGCCCTGTATCCACCAGGCAGTAGTGGAAGGAGTGGACCACGGGTGCACACTGAGTATCGTGAAACCTCGAAGATGAAGGTGCCCAGTCCTAGGGTCTTGCCCACTATACCCACTATAGTGGTACCACTAAATGGCACCCTATTTTTCCAGGTGGAAAGGGTTGCAGTGTTGTACATCTGCCTCCAGGGTAAGCTTAAGTGTCTCAACAGCACTTTTCTCTGGCACCCAGAGCACGGCTGCCCCAGGCAGCCTCCTCGTCTCCTAGAGCCACATGGATCGGAGTCGCTGTGCCCTAGCATCAGCTTTGGCCTTGGCTTCTACCTCCAGCTGCCTGCCCACTGGGCCTCTGGGAAGCTGGCTGGGCCATTTGGCTGTGGAGAGTGGGAAAACAGGAATGCTTTGTATTTGCACCATGCTTTTAAATTCTCCGGGTATTGCCTAACTGAATTTCATTTGAGCCTCACAAAACCACAGAAAAGTTGGCAGGGCATGAGGGAGGAGTTGCCACCGCACAAATGAGGAGCCAATGAGACTGAACCTAGACAACCTTTTGAAGTCCCCATCCAGGCATTGCGGCCTGTTCCCTGGGACTGACCCTCTTTCAGGCCATTTTTGGCACGAAACCTACTGGCCAGAGTTAGCCAATAGGTTTGGAAAATCTTACCTTGTTCTCTCTTGCCAATGACCGAGACAAAAAGGAAGCCTGGCTGTCCGGGTTTCCAGGCCATTGTGCCTGCCATCTACTGCACAACTGTCACTCACACCCTTCTGTTTAATTCCACCATGTTGTTTCCATTCGTCATCCTAGTTATCCCTCATGAGATGATAACCACTCTAACTCAATTTCAGTACCTCAGAAATGGTAAAAGCAGCTCTAAATCCTCTGCCACTCATTTTACAAGTGCACCTGGCAGGAGTCCCACGACAGCACTCTCAGCAAGGGGAGATTAATGAGAGCCATTCACCTTCTCCCAATGGAAGCCCTTGGGATTCACGAGCAACTGTGGGAAACTCTCAGGTAGCAGGAGTGGGACATCGGGAGCAGCTCACCAGCTAGATGTAAGACCAGTGGGCCGTGACACCCAGTGAGGGGCCTGCAGGGAAGACCGCTCTCTTTCTAGGCCAGAATCCCTCGCCTGGGCACAGTTGCACATTACCAATGGCAGAACTTCATCGCTTGATCATCTGAAGGATTTTGACAATGGCGGACTGTTTAGCAATGCACTTTGCTCCAGTCTCTTAACTACCTTTTGGAAATGTTAATGAAATCAGGTGTAATCAGTGCTCCACCTGGGAGCTGAGTTGTGGAGCTAAGTCTTCCTCTGCCCTCTCACTGCAGGTGGACCTGGTAGTGCACCCGTCCATGGACCAGAACGACCCCCTGGTGAGAAGTGCCATTGAGCAGGTTCGTTTCCGGATCTCCAATTCAAGCACAGCAAACAGGCAAGTGGCCGTGCCCATACGAGTTCACAGCGAAGCTACCTGGGTCTGTGTCTTTATTCCTGAAGCCACTGTCACAAAAGCCCTTTGTTTAACCTTGTGTGAGATCAGTGAATTCACCGGGTTAGGACTTGTGATCTGCCAAGGATTCATTTCTGGATCCTTTAAGAAAAAAAGAAAATCCTCACATTCTTAATTCTCTTCTAATTGTGGACAGAGCACTCCAAATCACAGGCTCTGTGATGTGTGAAACTCATTCAATCTCATAATGGCCCAAAACTATTCTAGTTGCTTTTCTGAGGTCTTCTCTAATTTTGCCCATAAACTGTCTAATGGACTGAGAGAAAACTCAGGGACGGGAGACACTTCTTCGCTGGGTTTAAACCACAGACGACCGGCTGGGGAGCAGAGGCCTGGCTCTGGCTCGCAGACGCTGGTTTGTGCGGCTTGCCGTTCATTGGCCACGTGTACTTGGAATAAGACGCCAATTCATTTCCTATCAGATTCCTGATTTCTGGCACTTGTGAAAATGTCAGAGGACCTAGCATTTCAAGCTCCCTTTCTCACAAGGTAGCAGCTGCCCCATTGGTAGGGGTATACCCTGCAGGTCACCACAGTCCTCTCCATTCCCAAATGTCTAGTGACCTGACATTTTACTCATTTGCATCATCTGCCTGGCCTCTATGGACAGTTGAGTTTGAAACCTCAGGATCCAATGGCTTCATCTGATTCATGAGGACAGACCCTGTCCTTTCTCTCAGCCCTTGATTTCCTCAATATAAGGTTGGTCTTGTACTTGGACTGCAGGGTTAAAGGGCCCCAGCCTCCAGCGCCTCAAGGGGAGGCCGAAGAAGAAAGTCAAGTAAAAGAGGACCCAAGTGGATCAGGAGACTTACAGCCAAATGCTTCGTCTAAACCAGAAAGTGGACGGGTGAAAAAAACTGATGAGAAAATGGGCATAACCCAGCTTAAAAATTATAACCCTGTTGTAGGTAAAAAACAACGCCTTGTCAATGTCTGATTGTGGGGGTTTTTTTTCTTTTTATTGTGTTTCATTTGTTGTTTGCGTGATGCCATTTGAGTCTGTTAGTGTTCTCCATTTAAGCCTTGGGCTGCATTCTGAGAATGAGATCTGAATCACTGGCTTGGTCATGTGGGCTGGTCACATGACTTCACTGACATCAATTTCCCTGTCTGTAGCAAGGTGGGAATGATTCTTGCCCAGTACGCCTCACAAGGTTGCTGCAAGACTCAGATGAAATTATGTTAGATCCCAACATGAGGAATTATTCACAAAGATTAACTTCTTCTGTTAACTGTCCTTGGACTGGAATATTTACAAACCACAGAAAATCTCCACCTCTCTTGACCCCATAAGCCTTCTAGTAGCTACAGCCATTGGCAAGTTTGAGCATTTATATAACTTTCCCAGAGTCAGGTCTCTAACAGAACTGCCCCCTCCCTCATCCCCCACTAAGCTGCTCTAATGTGAACGTGTGTGGGTCAAGTGCAGTGGCCGGGCTTTATGATCGAGCGCTTTGCTCTTCCCAGTCATAGACATCTGTTGGTGGGGCGGGCAAAGGCGACTTACAAGGACACAGACCTCTGTCAGGCAGAAAAATGCCCTGGTATGGGGCATAGCGAGCTTAGGGATCCCAGACAGGAGAGTCATTTGTGTGACCTCTCTTCCAGAGGCTCCAGTCACACAAGCGTGGCCTTTACTCTCGAGGTAAAGTTTCACGGTTAGGAAGTACAGACTGAAGGAGAAGGTTTGTGTGTGTGCAGCTGAACAACAGAGGCGCTCAAGCAGACAAAAGGCAGCGAGCACTGTTCCCCGCGCGGCCAGGCATGACGGGGAGGAGGGGCCTCTGGTCACTTGTCCTTACTGCCCCGTTCCCATGTCTCCCTTGACTCTCACCTGGTCTCTCACTGGGGAAAGCCTAGGAACACTTTATTTGTATCAACAAAGAAATAATCTACTTTAAAAAAACCTAGATTTTGGAATATTTTGCACCACCCCCATCCAGCCAGGAGTTCGGTATGGAGGTCTGTCAGGCCATCCATGGTGGCTTCCTTCCCCATTACCCCCTGGATCGTCCCCTGGGCTTTCCTCCTCCCTTGCTCCATCCTGTCACTCCTCTTCCTGGCCCTTCCCTCCTGTGTCAGGCACACACCTACCCTAAGCGCCTGGCATTTGCCTTGGGTTGCATGGGCCGCCCCATTACCGACTTGAGGACTTCACTCAAGACCTCTCCCCGGTGAGACCTTTCCTGGCCTCTGTGTAGCATTACAGCCCTCCTTCCTCTCCCTTCCTGGCTTTATTTTCTATACCATCTGTTTCCATCTTATGTATTATTTTAGGGATTTTGGTATTGTCTGCCCTTTCCCACTAGAAAGTAACTTCCATAAGAGTAGGAACATTTGCTGTCTCCCTGACACCTGAGACATAGTGACACGCAGTAGTTTTTGAATGAATTGAACTGATTTGAGTCTGGGACTTTTCAAGCACTGCTTTCCTCCTTTCTTGCCTCAGTTCCTGGACTTGGGCGTTCTCTAGGATTTCTGCCCAAAATGGCTCGCCTGCAGGTGGTTCACATGTTTCTGTGGTACCTGATCTATGGACACCCTGCTAGAAACGTGGCGGAGAAACTGGGCCTCAGCAGTGAAAAAAGAATAGGAAAGCAGGAGCCGGGCAGGACCGGAGCTCCGCCCTCCTCTGGAAAAGACTCGGAGGCCGCCTCGGAGGCCACACCGAAGGACGGCCAGGATGGAGCAGTCTTGGAGGCTGAAGTGGAGCTCGCCACAGAGACAGGTGGGGTGCCCCCGGGCAGGCAAGCAACAGCGGGATCCAAAGGGGAATGGAGATGGCTCCTTGTCCTTACCGCCTGAACCATCAGAATACCCACACTTCCCTGATCAAAATAATGGCATAATCCAAACTTTCTGAACCTCTGGGCTGCCTGCTGACAAGTAGTTTTGTTGAAGTTTCTGGTAAGAGAGAACCACGGCCTGTTAGGAGGTGATACCACCATCGAGACTTGAACCCTGTGTCTGATTTTCTCCTAGTGTACGTGGATGAAGCCTCGTGGACGCGCTTTGTCCCTCCCGCCCCAGTCCACAGGGACTTTGGCTACGGCTGGGCTCTTGTTAGCGACGTTCTCCTCTGCCTGCCCCTCTCCATCTTTGTCCAGATTGTGCAAGTCAGCTACAAGGTATCGGCAACTCCCAAGCAATCACGGGGGATAGTCTCTCAGCTCCAGGCTAGAAGGCCTGCACGCACCTGGTCAAGTAAAAATATTTCAAGACTTGCAGTTGCCCGGATGGATGAATGGATGGATGGGAGATAGGAGACTGGATAGATGGTTGGTTGGTAGGTCAAAGACTTGTTCCTCTAGATAGATCAATCATAAGACAGACAGAATGATAAATAATTACAATGTAATAATAAAATATAATTTTAGAAATTTGGTAAATACAGAAAAGGAGATAACAGAAATTACCCATAACTTTATCACTCAGAGAGCTATCACTGCTAGTGTTCTGGGTACATTTTCCTCTAGTCTTTTTTTCCTGTGCCATGTTTGTGTGGACATGCTTGTGTATGTGTATATGAGATCTCCCCTTTTTTAAAAAAAACCAAGTTGAAACTAAACCATATTTATTCTTACCTGTTTTTTCCACTGAACAATTAAGTTTTAACTTGATATTAAGTAAATTTATAGTATTCCTTTTTATTCATATACCCTAATTTATTTAATCAGTCCTCTATTCTTGGTCAATTAAATTCCAGCTTCCTAGTATTACAAATGACATGTGATGATTACCTTGTGGTAGACATATTTGTGGGGGGCTCCAAAGTTTTTTCTTTACAATAAGGTTAGAAATAGAATCACTGGCTTTAGAGGGAATTCGTATTCTCCATCTTTTCTTTTCTTTTTTTTTACTTTAAATAAACTTTATTTTTAAATTACAGTTGGCCTACAATATTATATTAGTTGCAGATGTGCAACCCAGTGTTTAGACATTATATAACTTACTAAGTGATCACCCCAATATAGTACCCATCCATCATCATACCTAGTTATTATATTATTAACGATATTCCCTGTGCTATACTTTACATTCCCTTGACTATTCTGTAACTATCAATTTGTACTTCTTAATCCCTTCAGCTTTTCTGTCCATCTCCCAAATCCCCCTTCTGTCTGGCAGCTGTCAGTGTTCATAGGTACAATGTTCTCTGTATCTATGAGTCTGTTTTTCTTCTGCTTGTTCATTTACTTTGTTTTTTAGATTCCACATATAAGTGAAATCATATGACATTTGTCTCCCTCTGCCTTACTTATTTCACTGAGCACAATACCCTCCAACCCATCCATGTTTTTGCAAAGGGCAAGATTTCATTCTTTTTTATGGCTGAGTATTTCACTGTACATATGTACCACTTTTTTATCCATTCATCTATTGATGGACACCTAGGTTGCTACCATATCATGGCTAAATAATGCTGCAATGAGCATATGAATGTATATGTCTTTTTGATTTAGTGTTTTGGGTTTCTTTAGTTAAATATCTAGAAATGGAATTGCTGTGTTCTTCCTTACCTCTTGTTACATAGCTTTTGTGTTAAAGTGCATTTTGTCTGGTGTAAGTATTGCTACTCCAGCTTTTTGTTTGTTTCCATTTTCATGAAATATCTTTTTTTATCCCTTTATTCTCAGTCTGTGTGTGTCGTTTGATCTGAAGTGTCTCTTGCAGACAGCATATGTAAGAGTCTTGTTTTGTTATTCAGCCTCCATATGTCTTCTTTTTTTTTATTTTTTTATTTTTTTTAGAGAAACGGAGGGAGGTGAAAGGGAAGGAGAGAAACATCTGACGTGTGAGAGAAACATCAATCAGTTGCCTCTCCCACACCCTCAACTGGGAACCTTGCCCACAACCCAGGCATGTGCCCTGAGAATTGAACTGGCGACCTTTTGGTTCGCAGGGTGGCACTCAGTGCACTGAGCCACACCAGCCAGGGCTCCATGTGTCTTTTTATTGGAGTATTTAATCCATTGACACTTAAATTGTTGACATATGTATTTATTGCTATTTTATTATTCATATTTTTGATCTGCTTTTTCTTCTTCTTAAAGAAAACCATTGAACATTCCTTATAATTCTGGTTTGGTGGTGATGAACTTTTTTAGCTTTTTCTTGTCAGGGAAGCTCTTCATCTGTCCTTTGATTCTAAATGATAGCTTTGCTGGGTAGAGTAATCTTGGTTGTAGGTCCTTGCTTTTCCTCACTTTGAATATTTCTTTCAAATCTCTCTGGCCTGCAAAGTTCCTGTTGAAAAATCAGCTACCAGTCTTATGGGAGCTCCCTTGGAGGTAACTAACTGCTTTTCTCTTATTGCTTTTAAGATTTTCTCTATGTCTTTAACTTTTGGCATTTTAATTATACTATGTCTTGGTGTGGGCCTCTTTTGGTTCATCTTTTGTGGTACCCTTTGCACTTCCTGGACTTGTATGTCTTATTTCCTTCACCAGGATAGGAAAGTTTTATGTCATTTATTTTTTCCATGTAGGTTCTTTCTTTTCCTGGAACCCCCATGATATGAATGTTGGTATGCTTGAAGTTGTCCCAGAGGCTCCCTAGACTAGCCATATTTTTTTTTAATTCTTTTTTCTCTTTTGCTGTTCTAATTGGGTGTTTTCTGCTTCCTTACCTTCCAAATCTCTGAACTGATCCTCTGTTTCATCCACTCCACTATTGATTCTCCGTGAAGTAGTCTTCATTTCAGTAAATATAGCCATCATTTCTGACTGGTTCTTTTTTACATTTTCTATCTGTTTTTATGTTTCCTATTTCTTTACTGAAGTTCTCACTAAGTTCATTGAGCATCCTTATAACCCATGATTTGAACTCTGCATCTGGTAGATTGCTTGTCTCCATTTTGTTTCATTCTTTCTCTGGAGCTTTTATCTGTTCTTTCATTCAGAACATGTTTCTTTGTCTCCTCATTTTGGCAGCCTCCCTGTGTTTGTTTCTGTGTATTAGGTAGAGCTACTGTGTCTCCCAGGCTTGGTAGAGTGGCCTTATGTAGTAGGTGTCCTATAGTGTCCAGTGGCACAGCCCCCCCCCCTCAATCACCCGAGCTGGACACTTTGCATATCCCCCCCATGTGGGCTGTGTGTCCCCTTTTATTAAAGTTAAGCCTTGATTAGTGTTGGCATCCCAATAGGAGGGAAATGCCCCCAGGCTGATGGGTGAGAGGACTGGCTGCAACCGTCATGGAGGATCAGCTCTGCAGGAGCTGATCCCACAAGCAGGACTTATTTCAGCAGAACTCTGGTGCCCGCTGAGTCTGCTCCTTGGCTGTGTCACTTGTGGAGGTGGTTGGGTGATGCTTGGATGCTGTCTGAAGCTGTCCACCAGGTGTAGTGGCTCTGGGGCCTCCTGGGATTTGTAGGCCAAGGTCAGCTGCCCCCTGTGCCCTGCCTGGGGCTACCCAGAGTGAGCTACAAAGTGATCTCCAGATCATTTTGCTACTTGTGCTGCACTTGGAGGTGTTAAGGAGAGGCCAAGCTAGGAACCAAGGTTGGCTGCCACTAGTGTCAGGCCTGGGGCCACTTAGCAGAAGATACGGAGCACGCTGAGACCAGGTGCTACTTGTTTAATGGATTTTAGGAAAGTATGAAGCATGAACCAAGACAGGCTGTTCATATGGAAAAGGCACTGGAAGTAGCTTGGGTGGGCCCACAGGTTGGGTGGGGCGGGGTCTCAGGGAATCACCAGAGCGAGGCAAACAGTGTTATCTAGGTTGAAGATGTCTCAGATATGGCGCCCTGCCTGCCAGCTCTCTGCCAGCACTCCTGCCTGGGAGAAAGCTGCTTCTCCAGCCCTTACCCGATGCCAGACAATTCAGTTCCTTCCTGCATGTCCCTGGTGCCTTTCCAACTACTGCCCTGGCACTGGAGCTTGGAGCAAGTGAGTCCAATTAAGTCTGTGCAGGGCCCTTTAAGAGGAGTGCCTGAGACTCCAGAAGCCCACCCTCTCACTCATCCACAATCTCAGCTGGTTTTTGCAGCCAGAAGTTATGGGGACTTGTCTTCTTGGCACTGGAACCCTGGGCTAGGGGTACTGATGTGGAGCCAGGACCCCTCCCTCCTCAGGACCCCTCCCTCCCCAAAATTCAAGATATCCCTCCCAATTTTTATCTACCACTTGTGTGTGCCACAACCCCCTGCCACCCACACCAGTCTCAGTGTGGCTTCATCTTTATAGCCTTAGTTGTAGGACTTCTGTGCAGCTAGATTTCAGGTGGTTCTGAATGATGGTTGTTCTGTAGTGTAATTGTAATTTTGATGTGGTTGCAGGAGATTCCAAATACCGCATTTACCTATCCTGCCATCTTTGTTCTTTTTTTTTTAAATATAAATGAATTTATTTCCATATCATCCCCCAGAGATGTTTTAGCAATTGGTGTGCCCACCAGCAGTATACGAGGGTACCTGTTGATTATACCCAGCAACGTGGTAGAGGTTCTGGAAAGGAGGCATAACAAGACTGAAAGCAGAGATGTGGGAAGTTTGGGGAAGGCAGGACGGGGAGGGTGCTGTCACCATGGGACTGATGGGCGGGTTCTGAAAGGCTGCACCGGAGAAAATAGTGGTGAGTGTTTTTTCACAGTTCTTGCAATTCACTCTGGTCTTGAGGGTGAACTGAACCTGAAAATCACCTCATAGGTGGACAACCTTGACGAATTTTTGAACGACCCTCTGAAGAAGCACACGCTGATTCGCTTTCTTCCCAGGCCCATCCGGCAGCAGCTTCTGTATAAGAGGTGAGGCTCCTGAAACTGACACAGAATGCCTGAGGATCCCAGTAAGCTCCTTGAAATTAGGGCCCTGAATAATCATTAACCAGGAAGAGGAAGGGTTTTTGCCTTGCCAGTTGTAAAGACTCAAAGTGTTCATTAATTTAGCTACCTGTGAGCCTCCTAGATAAAGCCCCAGGGTAAATGAAATGTGGGTTGGTAAATTTTATTACTTCATTTCAGGGCTCTTTTAAAGTAAAATCTGCTGATAAAGACAGCAAGCATAATTAGTGTGGTTTTGTCCTTTTGTTATTTTATTTTCTAAACCAAATCCCCAGTGTAGAATCGAGGCTCCATTGCCCTTACTGGGTGCGAGAAGAGGGATTCTGGGCCTCAGTACAGTGTAGGCCCGAGGCCAGTCCTCCAGGTCCCACCAGCTGGAAGAGGGGGGCATAAGTGAGGTGCATTCCTCACCCCAGATGCAGATCCCCTGACCACAGCTGAGAGTGTAGTATGATTGGATCCTGCGCCTCCCCCCCTGTTTTCCAGACGGTACGTGTTTTCAGTATTGGAGAGCCTTCAGAGGCTGTGCTACATGGGGCTGCTACAGTTTGGTCCCACAGAAAAGTTTCAGGATAAAGATCAGGTAATATCTTTCAAGCCCAAATGAAGGTGGTCCTGACTGTTAAGCATGGTTTCCAGACAGCTAACCCGAGGCTAACCCTGAGGCTCTCTCCTTGCCCTAACCCTGTCTCCTCGTAGGTCTTCATTTTCTTGAAGAAGAAAGCAGCCATCGTTGACACCACCACCTGCGACCCACATTACAACCTCGCCCGCAGCAGCCGGCCCTTCGAAAGGCGTCTTTATGTCCTGAATTCAATGCAGGACGTGGAAAACTATTGGTTTGATCTGCAGTGTGTCTGCCTCAACACCCCTTTAGGTACCTTCTCTCTTTGCTGGACCTCACTGTGTTCCCTCCTTTCTGTGGGATAACTGGAAGTAGCGATAGGAAGGACATCACCGCGTTTTCAGGCTGCTCTCCAGCAGCCTAGAGTAGAGTGGTCGGCCTTGGACGGGGAGGGATCCTAGTCCCCACACCCCATGAAGCCCAAGCAGCTCCACTTGGTCTGTCTTTATGTGTTCACTCAACAGGTATTTATTGAACACCTTGACGTGTCATTTCCTGTTCCTGACCACGAGCAATGAGAGCGCGCCTCGTCCTTGCCTTCATGAGACCTTGTTCTTGTGGAGAACGAACACACACACACACACACACACACACACACACACACGCAGATCCAGAGTGTGATGAGTGCTGTGGAGGAAGTAAACGGTGATGGCGCCCAGGGTGCTGAGTTGAGAGCATCTGAATGGGTGGTCAGGGACAGCCTTTCTGAGGAGGAGACAGTCGAGCTGAGCTGTGAAGGCTGAGGCTGGACTAGCTGTGTGCAGAGCTGGGAAAGAACATTCCAGGTGGGGGGAATGGCAAGTGTAAAGGCCCTGAGTGTTGCTGGAGAAACAGAAAAGGCCAGCATGCGTAGGAGAGTGGCAGCTGAGACTGGGAAGAGGGCAGAAGCCAGACTCGAGGCTTTGCCTTGCAGGACACAGTCAGTTGTTGGGTTTGTTCTAAGAGTAGCGAGAAGACATTGGGTGGTTGTCATCAAGGAATAACAAGATTACTTATGTCCTTTTTTTTTTCTTTTAAGATTTTATTTATTTACTTTAGAGAGGAGAAGGGAAGGAGAAAGGGGAAGAAAAACATCAATCGCCTCTCATACACACCCCAACCAGGGACTAAACCTGCAGCCCAGGCATGTGCCCTGACCAGGAATCAAGCCTGCGACCCTTTGGTTTGCGGAACGATGCCCAACCAATCGAACCACACCAGTCAGGGTCAAGATCACCCTGGAGAACAGGCAGAGGGGCACAAGAGTAGAAGCAGACAGGCCAGTCAGGGGCTGCAACTCATGTCCAAGAGGGATGTGTGTTGATGACAGCGACAGAGAGAGGGCAGGTTGGGAGGAAGAACTACCAGACCTGCTGGTGGGTGGGTGGGTGAGTCACGCTTTGGGTGAGGCCTTTGCTCCCATTGATTTCTTCTCCCCAGAAAGTTCCCCAGCCCACGCTCACCTTGCAGGTGGCCACATCTATTTTGAGTGTTTTGAGAAAGCCTTCCCAGCATCTTTGCTGTCACTATCTTACTTCATTCTGTGGATTTCCTGAGCACAGGAAATTTGGCTTCCGTCCCCGTGGTGTCTTAAAGTGTCTGGCACACAGTGACTACTACAAATGTTTATCAAGTGAGTAGAGGGTTCATGGATGCTATAGAACCTCCAGTCCAACATTCTCCCCTCGAAGCCGGTTTTCATCTGGTCTTTTCTTGAATCTTCTACCAGGAGAAAAGGGATGAGCATTCGATCTAAACCTAGAAGAGAAATCCAACCCTCTTCCTCCAGTCACAGAACTGCAAATCAGTGTTACACGCTGACTTTCACACAGCAAGGATCACATATTGTTTGGTAGAATTGTTCAGTGCAAGCAGGGTAATGAGCGCCGGGTATTTAGTGCCTTTAATGGGTCCAGGCAAATTTTAGGACATTATGTTTCACAGACTCCTCTGGCATTCATTAGTGAGATAGGCTTTCACAATTTAAGATTTCAGACGTTCTTTAATTCCCTTGCATTTTATACCTAGATCGTAATTTCTGAGCCAATATGTTACTTGCATCAAAGTTTTTCAGGCTTGACAGTTAGTGAGTCCATCCATCTCTTTTAGTGTTCATGAGCAGAAGTGTGGAAGGCTTATTGAATCCATTAATCAGGCCTTGATTGGCCCTTCATGTAGCAAACGTTTGAGGGGTTCTGCCCCAAGGACTAAGGGAAAAGCACCATATAAAAGACGTAGGCGTCCGTTAGAACAGGGGCTCCAGAACACAAGTGCACACAAGCAGTCCCTGGGAGCCCGTAGAAATGCAAGTTACTGGGCCCTGTGCAGCACTTAGGGTGTGGCAGACCTGGGGCTGGCCTAAACCTGCATTTCTGATAAGCAGCATGTTGTGCGCATGAGAAGCATTGCATTAAGTCTTAGGTTCAACTGTCCATTCAAATGCATGACCTTGAACAAGCTCTTTGTAACCTCCTGATCTCAGGACAGTGTGTTTCATAGCGTCTCCATTTCTAAACTGGGAACACCACCACGTTATGGGCTGAGGCGAAGCTTGACTCAGATGTCTTTGTAAAGTGGGCTGAGAGGTGGGGGTCATGGCTTCTCCCCACAGCCTCTCCCCCGACCCGGGCCCAGGTCTGTAGAAGAGCATGTTATGGGACGGGTCCTTAACAGTCTGCAAATTATCATAACCTTCCTTTTCTCACAAGAAGTGCAATTTTCTTTATTGTGCAATAACTGAATGTAATTGCTCCACTAAATGAATGCACCTCTTGGGCACTCAGGAAACATCTGGCTGCTCCTGGCTGCTCATAGGGAAGCCGTGATGCTGCACCCACCTGCCTGTTCAGCTCCTTGCTGACCCTGCCCCTGCAGCCACAGCCAAGTGCAGTCATTTTCATTTACGCATTCCTGTGTGCTGGCACGCAGCGTGTCCACGGGGCTCCTCCCGCCCCCACCCCACCGCCCAGGAAAGAAGGCGTGGGGCTTCTCTGCCCATGACTCCCCAAGCCAACTGGGTTCTTTGGTTGCCTGCTGCCCGCCCCCCCACCTTAATAGTGTCCAACCTGAGTACAGACCCTTTTATCAGTTCACCCATCAATATTTAACTCTTTTGCTCCCTCTGACACCTGTTGTAAGGCATTCTGTGCAAAAAGGTTCTACCAGTTTTAGACCCTCTCCTCTGGTTGGGGGACCATCACGGAAAGGGAATCCACTCTTCACTGGCCAACCAGCAACATGCCGTGGCCATCCAGAACCGCAGCAGGAAGGTGTCCTCAGCAGGGCTTGTTTGGCTTTCCAGGTGTGGTGCGCAACCCGCGTGTCCGGAAGAGCAGCAGCCCAGATCAGAGCGGCGATGACAAGGGCAGCCTGCAGAAGGAGCAGGAGAGCGCCATCCACAAGCACAACTTGGAGCGCAAGTGCGCGATGATGGAGTACACCACGTGCGTCCCTGTCCCCATAGGCAGGGTCACGGCGATGCTCATCCCACAGGCTCCAGGTCCTCTGTGTCGGGCTTCAGATGACAGGCCAGGAGTGCCTCAGTCATAGAGGCTGCAGATTGGCGACCCCCAGCCATATCTGGTGCCAGCCAAACCTTAGCCCACACATTGTTTGTGTTTCTTTTTTTAAAGATAAATCAGTTACCAAAATTCAAAAATTGGGAATTTTACATTAAAAATCTGAGGTTTAGACAAGTTCGTCACTTCTGTTACGTATTTTTCATGGAAGGTAAAAGTTGTGAAAAATAACCCCCAGCCATACCGTGGGCTTTCTCTTCAGCTCTGAGGAGAGCTCTTTTTCTGTTTCCTTGCTGTCTCAGGGGCAGCCGTGAGGTTGTGGATGAAGGCTTGATCCCCGGAGACGGGCTCGGAGCCGCTGGGCTCGATTCCAGTTTCTATGGACACCTAAAACGCAACTGGATCTGGACCAGCTATATCATCAACAAGACCAAAAAGGTGGGCTTTTGAGGTGTGGGCACCCACGCCCTGGCCACCACCCCAGGGGGCTGCCATCACTACACATCCTCCTATCCCTTTCCCAGCTCACAATTTCTGAATTGGTAAAATCAAAAGTGACCAGAGACACAAATGTTTATTTCCATATGTACCAGAGATACATCAGGCCCCTTAAATATTTACCTGGCTGGGTTTTTCTTTTTCTTAACTGATTCTAACTTGTTCTGTGATGTGGACAGGTATTCCTTTTTAAAGAAGGAAGAAAAAGTCTGTGAGACAAAGGTCATACAAGAGAGAGTGCGTGTGCGATAAGAAAGTGGCTGGACAGGAGACCCCCACCCCCTGAAGCAGCCCTGCCAGCTTCTTGGCAGTCACTGCACAGCCATCCTCGGCTTCTCTGTCAGACACTTGCACACCTCCGTGCGTTTGCAGCTCTGGGCTCCTGGGGATTCATGAAACCGCATACTTCATTCCAATGACACACTTGTCTTTTAGGAGAATACCACTGCAGAGAATGGGCTCACGGTGAGGCTCCAACCTTTTCTGTCCAAGCGTCCGTTGCCCCTCGGTGCTGGAGGTACGTGTGCTGGGAGCTTCCCCCAGAATAGACATGAAACCAGTTCAGGACCAGCGCAGCTGTGCACGTTTGTTTCATTGGGCCTCTGGCCTTTGCAGAGCTCACCTTGAAATGCTTATCTTCTACGATTATTTCTAGACAGTGGCAGGTTGAATATCTGGGGAGAAGCCAGAGCGGGATCCGAGCTCTGCGTTGACAGGGCCGAGCAGTTTGAGATTGACCAAGAGCCCATGCTGGATAGGAACCAGAGAGTGAGAGGCGGGAAGAGCCAGAAACGGAAACGGCTGAGGAAGGACCCTGGAAAGAAGACCAAAAGAAAGAAAAAAGGTTACGCGATAATCATTTGCATTTGCTAGACCTTGTCTTTGCACATTTGGGCTCAGACATGCAGCAGTCCCACCACAGCCAGGCCTGAGCCCTCGATTCAGAGTGCTAACCCCGTGGGATTGCCGTACCTTCCACATCCAGCCGGCAGACAGGGACCCTTGAATTTCCTGTATGCTGCCCCCTGCTCTCCCTGTACTTCACAGAGCCTTTTCACTTATTAACTGCCTCGGTAAAATTTCTAATTTCATCTCAACCAAGAAAACCTTAGCAAAAATTCTTAGCTAAATCCTCATCATAACCAGCCAAAATCCTATTATTTTTTTGGTTTACCTTTTAATGTCTACATTTGTACTCATCAGGCCAGAGTTTAAGGTTTGTTTTATATTTAGATTAGAGGAAAGACAGGATCGTTTAAACCCACAGCATCTCTTCAGGTCTCGTGAAGCCCTCAGGTGTGGTATCTTTTAGGGTAGCCATTCTGGACTCTTCATCTGGGCAGTATTTACAGTGAAGGAGAAGAGCCAGAAGACTGGCGTGTCTGGTTTTTTAAACCACTTTTTATATTACTTAACTGGTCTGTATATTTTAACAGTGACCTGATAGCCAGCTATTTCAGATGAAAATAACGTTCAAACAGGAACCCTTTTTTGAGTGGTTTATTTGGCCAGTATTTGTAACAGTATTTATAATAGCCTTGTGTTGGTTGCCTATCATTTTGGCTCGCAAAGACCTCAATTCTTTACAAGGCAAAATACAGTTGTGGTGTCACTTTGAATCCAAATTTTCCTGCCCTATTTTTCTTCTGCCTTCATTCGGAAGAAGATTACTAACAGTCTTTTGAAATTGGCAGTAGCATATGGTGTCTACCTCATGAAACTGCTGTCAGTCTCTCCCCTGAAGGGAGACCTTGAAAAATCCAGTGGTTACAAGCTCAAGTTCAAACCCTTGCTCTGCTACTTAGTTCTGTGACTTTGGACAAGTTGCTGCATCCTGCTGTATTCTAGACCCCGCAATTAGAAAAACAGGGATGATAACTACATCTTTCTCATAGGGTTGTTGCAGAGTGTTATTTTAATTATAGGTTAACATATGTAAAAAGCTGAAACCAGTGTTTGGCACATAGTAAGTTATCCCGTAATGTTAGTGATTATTATTATTTACTTGGTAGCTACCCCGTGCCAAGCGCTGCACCAGGTGTGTCGGTCTCGGACAGTCCTCAAGGCAGCGCTGTAGGATGGGCCTCGTTCTGTGGTGCACCAGAGTTCATACAACATTTCTGGGTCCACAGAGCAGCCGAATGGGACAGGGCACTCACTCAGCAGACGAGACCTGAACACGCTCCACAAGCTGCAGTGAAAGTGCCTTCAAAGCACTTAGCACCACAGTAGGGAAAAATGGAGACTGGCAGGTAACCAACAGGAGACTGCATTCAGGCTGCCCAGTCCTTCACGGTGAAACTCACTGAAGAGAAATGATGAAAGGGGGTGAAAATCTGTCCGGACAGCTGAGTCTCTTGTGGTTAGTTGTGTAGCTTCTGGACACAATGAGATCCTGATAACTGATACCCTCGGTCAAGTATTACTAGCTGGGTAGAGACCTTCCCCTCTCCAGAGTGACAGCTCCAAACCAGTTGTTATAGGCGCTCTCCCTTCTCCTTTCGGTGTTCATAGAAGAGCCCCAAGAAGAAAAAAGCAAAAGTGTGCGTTACCACGATGAGGCCGACCAGAGCGCCCTGCAGAGGATGACCCGGCTGCGTGTCACCTGGTCCATGCGTGAAGATGGGCTGCTCATGCTCTGCCGGATTGCCAGCAATATCCTCAACACCAAGGTACTCAGCCCGCTGGTCTCCTGCGCCTTCCAGCCTCCTCCAGCCAGCTGATTTGCTTGTCCCCCTCTCAGGGAACTCTCCCCTGTCTGGCCCACACAGGAGGCTTGTGGCCTCTTTCATCTTATCTACTCTGATTGGCCCCTGGGAAACACATTTCCCAGAATCCTACATATTATTAATACCACTCCTGTTTTCGTACATTTCTTTCCAGCTTTCACCTTATCATACGACTCTCTGCCTGGCTGCAGGCAAAGCAGACCGAAGCTGTTCTCTTTTCACCTTTCCTGTTCCAGTCCTCCCATCCTCATATGCTTAAAAAATTCTGGTTTCTCTTTTAATAGCTGCCTATCATCTCTGGATGATAGGCTTCACTGATCCTGTCAAATGGGAGTAATCACTGTGTCATTCTGTCCCTTGGACGGATACTTTTAATGCTGCTTCTGTTGCCTCTGGCACTTCTTGGCCCTCTGGAGTGGCTGCTCCCCAAGGCAAGGAGACTTCTCACCTGTTTTCCTCGCTGTACCCCCGGGCAAGGTGCCTGCCACAGAGTAACCGTCCAGTCGTGTATTTAATGAGTCCACGTGGAATGGTGCAGTGGCCTCAGCCTAACTCTGACCTCCTCATGGTTCGCTCCACCTTCCGCACCACAGTCCCCCATACTCGTAGTACGTCCTCTGGACCTGTGTCCCTGAATCCCTGGTGGGTGGAGAGGGACTTGCTCCCTGTCTAGCAAACTCCCTTTTGCTTCTCATATCTCTACCTTCAACAAGGCTCTACAGCCCTAACCAGAGTTCATCTCCTCCTCATGTTCCCCAAAGCAGCCTCATTGACTCCCCGTAGTCTGTTTATTCTCGCCCCTTGGGCTAGTCTCACATTAGCTCGCAGCAAGGCCTGGGGAGAACAATCCAGGTGGGCGGATGTTTTCTCAAGCTGGTTCACAGAAGCCCCCGGAAGAGTGAGCCCCCCCATCATCCAACCCAGAGACTTGCAGGGAGTAATACTTCTAGGCAGATAGGAGAGGCAGCTGCATGAGAACCCCTTTGCTGTGTCCTGTTCTCAGCAATGACAACCAAGAGAAGCCCACGTAGATGTCCCGTGGCAGGATGCTCTTTGCCAAAGGCTCACTGGATCTCTTTTCTTGACCATCTTCCCAGGTTCTCTCACGCTTCCTCCCCCTCCTAAATTCCAGCCCCGGCTCTTCTCCGTGGAAGAGCCTAAAGGTGACCGTTGCTGTCCCCAGGTTCTGTTCTCTGCCTTTATAATGGGCTTTTCTTCAAGGGGTTGAGGATGGTGTCTCCCCCACCCATCCCGGGTGCAGCTGGAGGAGCCAGGAGAGTCCTGTGCGTTCAGGGTCAACGGACTCTCCACTCACTCACTTGAACTTACACCGTATTCTTGGGCCGCCTCATTCTGGGGCTGTAAGAACATTCATCATCCTGCCCCTTCCTGTCTCAGCTCTGCCTCCCTGTGTGTGACCAAGGTGTTCTCCGGAGTCTACTAACGTAGCACATTCTTTCCCTGCTAATGTAATGTGCAGAGTGTCTCTGACCGTACTTAATCCATAATTAAGCCTGTAAAGCCTTCTAACTAAACACACTGTATATATTCATATCCTCCCCTAACATATTGCCCTTCTAGTCGGCACTAGCCAGCACCCTCGGAGCACCTCTCTTACTTGTCAGAAGACACTTTTTCCACAGGATTCTGAGGACTTATTTTATTCCTCTCTGCCCAGCACTTCACTCTGTGCCAGGCACATTGTCGGTGCCAAGTGAATGTGACTGAGTAAATACTGAGGTGGCAGTGTGGCGTGTCTACTGCAGAGGCAGGCTCCACAGAACATATTTTTTCCACTCCTTTGGGTCGGCGACCCAGGCATGGACTCCAAGGATACTGACTTACTGTCCTGACTCTGTGTTCGATCCAGGTGAAGGGCCCGTTTGTCCACTGGCAGGTTGTGCGGGACATTTTGCACGCTACCTTTGAAGAGTCTTTGGATAAAACATCTCATTCTGTTGGACGAAGAGCTCGCTTCATAGTCAAAAACCCACAAGCCTATCTGAACTATAAGTAAGCTTTATTTGAACTTTCGTAACTCCAGGACAAGTTTATTCCAGTGTTTCTAGTTCATTCTTTCCTCTCCTCTCATCCCATTTGCTTAAGGTTCCAGTGTAAAATCCCGATAGAGCACGCTGAGTTCTCCAGTATGTGCCAGCGGTCTGTCCAAGTGCCAGTGTTTATTAGTGAGCTTGCCCTTGATTTATGGAGGGCTGGGCCTGATTTGGGCACTTTCTCATGCAAAGCATTATCTAGATGTTGGGAAACGCTTGTGAAGTAGGTGCTGTTATCCATTGTTATAGATGGAGAAACGGAGGCCAAACAGGCCAGGTTTGTCACATACTTAGCATGTTGTGAGGGCAGAGGCATCTGCAGACTTTCACTGCTGTCCTTAGGGTTCCAGAGCAGCCCTTGAGATCTCCGTATTAGTGGCCCATGAGCAAGCTAGACTGGGCTCGTTGGACCATATGCATTCAGCAACATCCTCAGGACAGCTGGGTGTTCCTTTGAGTTTCCCAGCCATGGCCTGGTTGTGTGGTGATGGTAGCTGGCTGGGTCACAAAGCATTCCCCTTGTGATTTGTCTTTTGCCAATGAGGCTGGTTCTTCCCCCCAATCTTCTCACAGGGCCCAGGCAGAAAGCCATTACCATCCTCGTCAGACTCTTCCTCTGAGTCCTCCACAGGCATGGGCTTGAGTGGGGGCACCAGAGAGCATCTGAGCTTTGGGAGAGTTGCCCACGTGTAGCAGCTAGTAGGAGAGTGGGGCCAGGAGGGGAAACGTGGCAGGGTTGGGAAGTACCGCTTCCACCAACTGGCCGTTCAT
The DNA here is from genome assembly GCA_004026545.1 of Mormoops blainvillei. NCBI lineage: Eukaryota > Metazoa > Chordata > Mammalia > Chiroptera > Mormoopidae > Mormoops > Mormoops blainvillei. Next base: position 32,827 of record PVJD01009091.1, on the reverse strand, counting down.
GCGATGGGTCCATAGGAGAGCTTGGCTCTGGATTGATTCTCAGCCATGGGCTGCCTGCAGCAGCCAGACTGGAGAGAGAGAGACTCAGCCCCGAATTGTGGAGGAAACTCTAGTCAATCCAGAGTTTCTCAACCTTGGCACTGGGGACTCTTTGCTGTGAGGCTGCCCTGGGCACTGTAGGATGCCGAGCAGCACCCCTGCCTCTACCCACTAGATGGCAGTAGCTCCGCCCCCCACATGTGACACCAGAGTATCTCCAGATGTTCCCTGTGGGGCTAAATCGCCCTGGCTGAGAACCGTAGGGTCACACATACCAAGGGGCTTTCCCACGTGAAGCCATTGTCTCCTATGCAGAATCTTAAACTTTTCTATCTGAAAGGATTCTGATTACCTGGTCCAACCTCTTCTTTTTTCGGAGTAGATACAGACCCCAAGAGAGGATGTGAATTGTCCAGTGACAGTCAGTTGGCAGCGAAGCAAGATCTGGAACTTGTCCCACAGCAGCCCGGGAAGTGGAACACGCGGGCTTGCAGCGGTAGCAGGCCTGGGTCTCCGTCTTCACTGCGGCTCAGAGCTGCGAGGCCTGGGGTCAGGTGCTCGCTTACTCAGAGGCCGCTCCCTCACCTGCGGGCAGGATAATGCCAGTAATAACCACACCTGCCCCGCCTGCCCTGACCGTTGGCATATGTGTGACCCCAGGGGTCCCTTCACCTCAGTGAGGTATACGGTGGGATGACAGTCTCTGTCTCGCAAACTCTTTGCAAAGGTTGAAATGCTTGGCTCACAGGAGACCATCGAACCCTGGTTGTCCTTCCATTTCCTTTTGGGCGAGGCAGGCTCCCTTTACATCCTGGAGATCTGAAGATTTGTGGAGTGGACAAACAGTGCTTCGGAGGAAGTTAGAGCTCTTAATAATAAGCACCAGTGTCTGTATAATGTTTATAAATTTACAGTACACTCGTACAAGTTGTCTCGTTTGTCCTTGGCCCAGTCCCTGTGAGGGCAGTGAGGGCATTTGGGAGTCACTGGTCTGAGCCTGCACGTGGAGGACACAAGGCCAGCGAAGCAGAAGTGTAAAGTGTGAGCAGTCACAGGCGTGGCGTGAATCAGGCTTAATCTGCCCACAGCCTTCATTTTTAAAAGCTATAATCACATACAGTTATTTAAGTCAATCCCGCTTTATGGTTGGACGAAGCCAGAAATATTAGACCAGAAGTGGCTCTGAGTGCGGACACCATTCCAACCCCCAGCCTCGTTGGTCTCCCCGCAGGGTGTGCCTGGCCGAGGTGTACCAAGATAAGGCCCTTGTTGGAGATTTCATGAATCGGAAATGTGACTACGAAGACCCAAAGGTAGGCCTGGTGAGGCGGCTGGGCTCTGCCTGCTCTGAGGGCAGCGGTTTCTAGGTTCTGGTCCAGACCTCTGGGTCTCACAGTGCTTCTGCCAGCCTTAAAAACATAGGGGTTTTCCTGCTCATTTGAGAAATTGACTTGTCAGTTCTCTGGCTTTGAGCTTTATTTGATCTGGCTCCAGCATTAGTTTTCAAAGATGATTAGAATTTGACATGCAGCTTTGCAGTGCTGCTGTGCCTTGGGCCTGTTTTGTTAAGGAAACAAGGCAGCTCTTCAAAAGTATAAGCAGCTAGACTGCCTGGAAAGCTTGCAGATAGGATATGGGATTCTTTCTGAGTTTCCTGTCCAGATGGGGCTGGAACAGGGGCTGACAAGGAAGGAAGCTGTCATTACAGATCCAGATGCCACCGCTCTTCAGCTCAGAGCCCACTCAGTCCTCGCTCATTGAGCCAGCACTGGTCGCTGCCATGTGTGTGTCAGGTCTTGGCCAGGTGAGGCCAATCCAAATGGAGACCCAGCCCTTCCCTCAGGGAGCCGGGGCAGTGGGACACACAGAGGAGTGAATGGGTTGCGCAGAGCAGTGCAGTCCCTGAGAGACGAAAGCAGGGGCCCGGAGGAGCACCAGGCATGCTTATGATGCAAGCGGCAGAAAGCCTCATGGGGGCTTGCGGCTTTGTTTTTCCTTAAGCCAAGCAGGCTGCGGGTAGCCGATTGTGGGCATGTGCAGTAAAGCAGAGGTGTCTTCGGGGCCCAGGTTCGTTCTGTCACTGTACTTCTAGTCCCTAGCAGTCAGCTGTCCATCCTCACACCAGTCACCCCATGGCTGCTGATTGACTGCTGACGCTCAGGTCCTCACGACAGAATCCGAAGACAGGAAGTCATGGGGAAAGGGGCTGCGCTGGGCTCACTGGGCCCTTGGATTAGGGAGCGGACGACCTTTCCCAGAAGCCCCTGAGGTTGCCATCATTGACTTAGTCCCGTTCTGACTCATCCAGACGGGCTGAGCATGCATGCTCCCCTAACCACGTCAGAGCTGGCTCCACTCCTGAGAAAGATTGGGATGTGGAAAGCAGGCAACCAACAGCATCCACTGCAGCAGGCCCTTCAAAAGTGTTGCCACTAAACCCAGACTTCTAAGATGAGGAGCCAGCTGAGGCAAAGGCCATGAAGGAAGGTGGGGAGCCAGGTGGCCTGTGGGTGTAGTGTTGAGAGGGCCACAGCGAGATGCAGAAGGGAAGGAGGTGAGCTCATCCTGTGTCGGACACATCGTTGGCTTGCTGGCCACACGGTGGAGGATAAAGTGGAGGGGTGAGAACAGGCGTAGCCTGGTAGTGAAGAGGCTATGCGGTGATTCCGGTCTGGAATGGGATGGTCACGGTGCGGGTATACAGGAGGGGCTGGTTTGGGGTCCACGGTTGAGTGGTCAGGGGTGACTTGGAGGAGAGGAAGGAGGTGACGGGAGCACAGGCCTGCTGGTGGGCTTGGGGCGCACTGGGCATTCTGGGGACTGGGCAGGACAGTTTGGGTCTTCCTGGGGCTGGAAGGGAGAGTTGGCGGTGCAGTTGTGAGGGCTCGCGACATGTTTGTTGGTACCAGGTGTGCCGAATCCCTGAGGGTCTGTCTCCTTCCCAGGTGGACTCGGTGGGCTGGGAGGCCAGGAGGCAGAGGAGCAGCACTGTGTTTCAGGGAGGCCGCTGCCACGGGAGTTTGTTACAAGACTTTCCTTGACATATCTTGTTGAAACCTCCCTTCAGGGAGAGTTAGAGCTTAACATATTCTCTCATTAAAAGGTTTGTGCCAGTGAGTTTAAAGAATTCGTGGAGAAGCTTAAAGAGAAGTTTAGTTCATCCCTAAAGAATCCTAACCTTGAAATCCCAGACACACTCCAGGAACTCTTTGCCAGGTAAGGTCCTTCCGGGAAGGTTCTGTGTGATCCTTGTGGGGCATGAAAAAATGTGACCGCCTGGGACTGCCACAGGTCAGCAGCCCCACTCAGCCTTGCAGCTAATCCTGCTGTCTCTCCTGACTCTGGACCGCCTCATCTCCTCTCACAGTGACTCGGAAATGGGGAGGCCACTGGCATCCGTAGCCCCCCCAGGAGCCCTCATTCATTCCCCCATGCAGGCCCTGCTGCTGACTTAATTCAGCCCTTCTCGGGTGGTTGGTGTGCGTTTGCTAAGATTGCTCATTTTACGTGTGAGGCAACTCTGAGATGTAACTGACTTGCCCAAGGTCACGGTGCTTGTGAGCAACAGGGCCAAGACTGGAACTTAGGTAGCTCTGGCTTCAGAGCCCCTGCAGTTTCCAACTCAGCCACTCGGCCTCTGGAGAAAAACATACTTAGCTTTGAGCACAGAACCCTGTGAGATTTTAAAATCTTGTGCTCTGTGAACCAGGCCTGTTTCCTCTGCCTAGTCCCAGTGTGAATCCCCTCCGTTCACCATCTTCATCAAGACAGTCTCTCTGGCCACTGTATTTCCGAATTATTTCCTATAAGGAGATGACGTTTATCAGTTAGTTTCTATTTGTGAATTGTGTAATACCTTTGTAGTTAGGCTTCCGTGTTTCTGTTGGAGATTTCATACTTCCATTTGTTCAACAAATAATGCATATCGATAGCGCCTGCCATATGCCAGGCCTTAGGAGTGATTTGTAGTCATTTTCAGAGCTGATACCCTTTAGCTATTTTGGGAGTTTTGGTTTTGTTAATGGCAGTAAAATGTTCCCCAGATTACCCACTGGCACAGTTTATATTCAAATGTAAAAATGTTTTACATGCCCTATTCGCCCATGTATAACTTGTATCGCCACACATTTTCAGTAAAGTTTTGGGGCAACTTTTAGTTTTAAGGTAGTTAAAGAACTTGAAGGAGTGAACCATTCAGAGGAAAGAAAAAGTTTCCGTTGTAACAGTTTAATACTAAATTTAATCTTGCATTCTGGTAGGCAAGGCAAAAAAGAAAATGGTTCCAAATATTTTCTTGTTTGACTAAAAATAGTTCACCTGTTTTTCTGAAAAGGTGCTTTTTCTTGCTACTAAATTTTAGGAAACATTTACTGTGGCATAGATGAATTTTGACTTCAGTTTCGTAGAAACCGAAGAACTGGCTTACAAATGACCATATTTTTTGAAAAGTCAGTTCTACAGTTTATTCTTGTATTTATTTGCTTGGTATGAACACAATAAAACAACTTTATGAAGCTTAAAAAAAAAAATAGAAATAATCTGTAATTCCAGCACCTAATACAGCCATTCCCCTTTCGGGTATTTTCCTCCAGTCGTCTTTCTTGTGCTTGTTTTCAATCATAACAAGCCTGCGGTTAACAGTAACTACCTGCCTATTAACGTTTTCCCATCTCACTTCATAATTGTCAATAAATGAACATTCCTCGTTTTCTCAACCCTCATTTTTTTTTTTTAATACTTACACGAGGACATTTTTTCTCTGCTTTTGGAGAGAGAGGAAGGGCAAGAGAAAAACGCTGATGCAAGAGAAGCATCAGCTGGTTGTATCCTGCATGTGCCTGAGCACAGGATCGTATGTGCCTGAACAAGGGGTTGAACCCACAACCCAGGCATGTTACCTAGCCAGGAATCAAACCTTCAACCTTACAGTTAAGGGACAACACTCTAACCAAATGAGCCATACCGGCCAGGGCTCAACCCTCATTTTTTTAACATTTTCGTTTGATGGACAAAAGACAATATATTCTCATTTTAATTTATCAGGTTAGCCAAAAAGTCCATTTAGCTTTTCTGTTAAAAAAAGACACATTTTTCATTTTCACCAATAATTTTATTGATTTGGACATTTGAGTATGTTGGCTATCTCCCACGTGGTATAACATTGATTGTTCTCAATTAATGTCTCAGTTTGATTACTGTCAACTTCAACTGGTCTTCCCAACTGTGGAGCATCGTCCAGTGAGAAATCTCAAGCACGAAACTGCACAAACCACTTTTGACATGTACCAGCAGGCATAACACCCCCTCCATACACTACACAAATCTTTTTTTGCTTTTCAGTTACGTTTTTACCTTCTTGAATAATAAAGCATAATATGCCAAAATGTCACATATTTTCTTCCATCTTCAATATTAAAGTGTCTATACAAAAATTCACTAATTTTGATATTTTTTTAAACGCACACTGATATGACAACTATCCCAATACAATCTAACAAAATTGTTTCAAATGAAGTTAAAGACAACTAAGCGCTACTAGGACCGTCTTGTGCAAAAAACCAAACGAACTTTTTGGCCAACCCAATACACGTACGTGTTTGAATTTTAGTGAGTTTAACATTTTTAAAAACCATTTCGGCCAATAAATGGCCATCTTGAGCAAGCTGCAACCGAGGTTAGCGGAGGTCTCCTATGTTGCATTGACGTGCTCTTTTCTTATTTCTTATGCAGATACCGAGTTTTGGCGATTGGAGACAAAAAAGATCAAATCGGGAAGGAGGATGAACTTAGTAGGCAAGTACTGACATACCAAGTGCCTTTTCCTCAGCTACTTGATTGGGTTGCCTACAACCCAGGCCAGGGGTCATCTAGGGCCAAATCCAGCCTGCCCCCTGATTTCGTAAGTAAAGATTTATTGGAACACAGCCATGCCCATTCTATATCTTGTCTGTGTTGCTTTCATCAACACATCAGAGTTGAGTGTTTACATCAAGACTAGATAACCCACAAAGACTAAATTACTTATCTGCCCTTTATAGGCAAAGCTTGCCAACCCCTCACCTCCCATATCACTGGCCTAGACTTAAGATGGGCTGGGGAAAGGCCTGAACTCTCAGCCCATGAGCTTTTTAGGCAAAAGAGGTTAGAAAGATCAGCTTTTTTCCCCATCTTGGATAACCAATATTCAGTTTGATTTTAGCTCTGTATTTCAGTTAGGAGCCTACTCTCTTTGGAGAAAACTTGCTTAAAATTGGATGAAAAGAAAATATAAGCACTTAACCACATTTGTTAATTGTCATGAAATCATTTCCAGGTTATGTCACCCTTTAGTTCCTAGGCTAAAACTTTTTTCCTGCAAATACTGACCAGTTCGTAAGGTTTAAAAACCATCATGTATTTTTGTTTTGGGTCATAGTTTGGGTGTTTAGGTCACTTCTGTGAGATCGAAACTTTTTTTAGTAAGAACTCAACCTACCCAGGATGCATGGCCCCCTGTGGCCCCCTGTCACTCTGCCGCCCCTTCTCTTTCAGCGTGGACGACATTCACTTCCTGGTGCTCCAGAACCTGATCCAGAGCACGCTGGCCCTCTCGGACAGCCAGATGAAGTCCTGCCAGTCATTCCAGGTGGGTGCCGCCCTTCAGAGGCTGGTGCCGTGTGAGGCTTTGCCCATTCTCTTCTTAGCTGTGGGACCCAGGGGACCTGAGTTCCCCTGAGACCCTGGCCCTCACTTATTTCATCTCCAGAGTGTAGGCACAGGACCTAGTGACCTCTGCAATCCCAGTGCTTTGGTGGGAGGTGGACTTACAGGAGGTGAGGTTGGATGGGCAGGGTCCCACTCACAGGAGTCCTTGTCCATCATAGTGAAGAGGGGCGCTCTCCCTGTAGGGAAGGAACATGTATCTGATACAGGCATCAAAGGATTACTTTGCTGTGGAGAATGGGTGGGGGTTGGAGGAGAGAGCACATGTGAAAGCAGGCAGAGCAGCTGGCTAGTGGCTGCAATGAGAAATGATGGTGGTATGAACTAGATGGTGGTAGTGTAGACAGCATGAACCAGGTGCATTTGGGAAAATATTTTGGGGGTAGAACCAACCAGACATACAAAGCGTTGGGTGAGGAGTAAGAATGGTATCACAGATGATTTTGCATTTACTTCTGATGTTTTTGCACCCAACGAAACAGGCATGGGGTGCAGAGCCTTCCTATTTCTCCAGTCACCTGTCCTTCTCTTTGGTCTCTGAGGTGTGACGTGATAGTAGGGCTGACAGTTGGGATTTCTGGCCTCCCCCAGGCTCTCCCCCAACACACTCCCAAGTGTCATCCCCAGCCTCCATGTCCCTGGTCCCCATATCAGTTACTTCCTCTGTAGATGATTAGCTGCACCTCCTGAGCGTCCACACGTTCTGGCTGTTCCCTGGGCTGCCGCCCACCCACGACTTGCTGTGTTGCAGACATTCCGCCTCTACCAGGAGTATAAGGACGAGATTCTCGTGAAGGCCTTTGTGGAGTGCCAGAAGAGGAGCCTGGTGAACCGGCGCCGGGTCAACCACACGCTGGGCCCAAAGAAAAACCGGGCGTTGCCCTTCGTGCCAATGTCCTACCAGTTGTCCCAGAGCTATTACAGGTGAGCACCCACTCAGGAACCCTTGGTCTGGCCATAGGAAAGGCAGGGGGCCCCATGTCAGAGGCCAAGCCGTGGTAGTGCACGTGAGTGAAAATAACAGGACATCCATCCTCATCCGAGAACACAGCAGCCAGGGCCTCTGTGGCCTCATGTGTGAGATGTGGCCTCTGGGAATGAGCTTTCTCATCCATACCTGTCTTTCCTTGCATGGGCATAAGGTTAACACTTGCAGTATTTTGTGTTGGGGCGCTTACCATTTTTGCAGTTTATTTCCCTTTCTCCTGTCAAATTGGGCAAGATGAGTTTCTAATGTAATACTTGGTCCAGCTAAAGCGCACCTCCCTGGCCCTAATCCTCACACTCAGAGCTGCACCAAGCCGTCCATTGTGCAGGCTCACACGCTTCGTTTTGAAGCCGCCAGCTGTTGCCCAGGCGCGGTCTGCAGCACAGCAGCAACCTGAGTGGTGGTGTGGGTTGTTGAGAATCGCCTGGTGGGACCCGTCCTGCTAGGAGCACCCCTCACAGTTCACAGCGTGGCCTCACACCGGGCAGACAGGGCTGCTCTTTGTTGCACATCTGTCATTCTGTGCCCCCAGCCTCCTTAACCACGCAGAGGAAGTCCGTTAAAATAGCCCCAGGAGTTCTTGGCAGCTCTCCCCTGGGCTGCCTTCCCCTTCTCCATGCTGGTCTCCTGACCATTCCTCGGATCTGTACAGAGACTCCCTTCAGAAACAGAACAACAGCAAACTACATGTTGTTTATTTCCTTTATCCATCTCTCTGCCTGGGACTCCAGACACTTGGCTCCTTTCCTAAACCCCCACCCGAGTGACCCTTGGTCTTCCTTTCCTTTCCTGGGAACGGCCTGACATAGTAAAAAGAGCCATGACCTGGAAAGCAGAAGACATGCGTTCAAGTCCAGCAAAGCCATTTGACCTTGAGCCACTTCGTAGACTCCAGTGTCCTCGTCTGAGCTGAGAAGCAGTGGTCTGCGGACCAGAATGACCTGTGGGTCCCTCTCTCTGATCTAGGCCTCTCTGTTTCTGCTGTTACAGAGTCTTGGAAAGTTGCACTTTGGACAAAGGCAAGGGCTTGACTCTCCGCAGTCGCCTTTTGGAGACAGACTGAGTACACACGAGTGCTCTCATCTCTGTGTGGGTTCAGGGCTTGACTTGTGTAAAAGATTATTATTACAAAAAATACATTCATCTTCCACAATTTGGCACCTGTTTATAGCAAGTGCCTTGAAGGTACCCGAGTGAGTGGGGAAGATGGACATAGTTGGTTTGAAATGTAGTACTGTCGTTTGAGATGGAAGAGAAGCTGGAGTGTTAATTTTGACCACTGTGATCAGAAGTGTGCATAGCCCATTCAAGTGAAAGCTTCCAACATCCTGTCCTCAGGAAGGCCCTGCCCTTCTTTTTGTCTGTATAGGATCTTTACCTGGCGATTTCCAAGCACCACCTGCACAGAATCGTTCCAGTTCTTTGACAAAGTCCGGGCTGCTGGCAAGTTGGACCAGCCTGATAATTTTTCCTTCAAAGACCAGGATAGTAACGACTGCTCAAGTGACCTGGTGGCATTTTCTTTGGATGGCCCTGGAGGACACTGCGCAGCTGCCCTGACCCTCTTCTCTTTGGGCCTTGTTTCTGTGGATGTCAGAATCCCCGAGCAGATTGTAGTGGTGGACAGTTCAATGGTGGAGAACGAGGTCATTAAGAGGTAAGGGCTGAGCCCTCGGCAGCCACTCACACCAGCACTGCGCACGGTCCTCTGAGCAGCTGGGGGCTTTCAGCACCATCATTTCCTCACCCGGGTGGCGTCCGCAGTTGTATTTGCATCGTCCTCTTGTCTGTACTTACGAACAACCGCGTGCTGACCTTTCTGTGCTGCGTCAGCACCGTGTGGGCATTTGCCAGACAGAGACGGCAGAGTGGAAGTGCTGCCTCCCAGGGCTCCCCAGCGGGGCTTCTCACACCTGACAGCTGGGAGCTCCAGGGTTACATCCAGTGCAGGGCCATCTGCTGGTGCCTCAGCCCGCAGTGGAGCCAGAGGCGTGACCTGGCTATACCAAAGAGAAGGACACGGCACATTGTAGTAAGGAGGGTTGAACAGAGAAGGAGGGATTGGCAGAAGTTCCTTGATGGAGCAATAGCTGAACTGGGATTTAATGAGAGGTAGATATTTTTGTGGACAGAGACTAGGAAGGGTTTTCAGGTAAAAGGAACAGCCCTTGGAAAGACAGGTATGTGAACAGGGGTCAGGTGTGTGGAAGGGTGGGCAAGGGCAATCGAGTGGCAGTCCATGCCGACCTTCACAGCCTGAGGCCGGGGTGCCCAGTCACAGACTCTGAGGGCAGTGGTGTGTGCCAGGAGGAATGGCCGGGCAGCAGATGCGCTGGGCCCAATCTCGGTCATCTAGGCCAGTTTTCTTCTCCCAGCCTGGGGAAGGACGGACCCTTGGAGGAGGATGAAGAGGAAGAGGAAGATTTGGACGAAGACCCAGGGGGCAAACGCCAAAGCATTGAGGTGAAAGCCCCCCAGGCCTCCCACACCAACTACCTGCTGATGAGGGGCTACTGCGCCCCCGGCATTGTAAGCACCCGAAACCTCAACCCCAACGACAGCATCGTGGTGAACTCCTGCCATGTGAAGTTCCGGCTCCGCTGCAGCCCCTTGCCCACCGGGCTCGGGCCCACTGGTGAGCACTGGCCCTGGCCCAGCCCGTGACCCAGACCTCGATGCCCACCTCCCAGCTTCGGAGGCCAAGTGTGGCTCACCGGGGCTAAAACAGAAGGAAGAACACCCCCCACCCTAGCAGCCAGCTCAAGGAGCTTGTGTCCCAGACCTCTTCCTGGTGCCCAGTCAAAGCTGGCCCGAGGCTTGTGAGAACTTTACCAGTCACCCCTGTAAGTGTTCACAGACCCCGGAGGGCACGGAGGAGCAGCAGCAGCCCCTCCCCCACACCCTCCAGCCCGGCCTCGTCTCCGGGGCAGCTTTTTCACTGTTTCTGTCTCTTTCTTCTGGCGGTTCCCTTTGTAACTCTAAATTATGCATTTTTATGAAATTTTTAAGTGTTTTGAGTTCCTACTCTGAAAAATTAGTATTCCACTTACATTAATTATCTCTCCCGTCCTTTACTCGTAACTTTCACACTTTTTTTTTTTAGTTCTTCTGTTGATTACCTTTGAAACTTTAAATAAGTGACTTAAACCTCTATTTCCTGTACCCTCAACTTGAGGCAGCCTCTCCTCCCTCTATATAAAATGAGAATATTAGGGTCCTTCCATTCCCTGCATATCCCCTCCTCCTTCCCACCCCTTTTCTGCCTCTGTCTGACTGACTTTATTTTATAAGTTGAGGTGGATGGTGTTTACTTGTGGCTTCATAATCGCAGCTCGTATTCTGTGCTTTGTCTGGGGCTTGACCCAGCAAAGCAACGGCGACCTAAGGCTGTGGCCCTCGCACAGACACCTTCACAGGAAGCAGCAGAGGGCAGCATAGGCTCATGCTCCCAGAGACAGGGACTTAGGGAAGCGTCCCAGGGTGTGTCACATGACCTGAGGGTTGGGGAGCATGGAGCGTTAGTAAGGGTGGGGCCCAGTAGCAGTTGAGTTGAGGACCTCCCCTCCAGGGCTTTGGGGTCACAGCTTTCGGGCCCCTGCCCCTTTCCTGAGCTCTTCACTTGGAGTCTTGAGCAGGAGAATCACACTGGCCCCAGGGGAATCCAGCCCCTTGGCTGCAGTCAAGGACCCAGGGGCACATCTTAGGAACCTAACTGCCACAGGCCCAACCTTGTCCACCCAGATTTGGGGAGCGGGGGTTGGCGCTGGAGCAATCCACTGCAGCATTGCGGCACACTGGCCTGCGGAGGGGGCTCTTTCAGGGCCGATTCTGATCCTCTTGCCTCTGTAGCCACTCCTCTGGAAGAGCTAACAGCGAGAACTGCCTGCCTTCCCGACACGTTCACCAGACTGATAAACCAAGAGGACACCTGCAGCTTGGAAGAGTTTGTCCACCAGGTGGAGCTGTCTGGGTATAAACCTGGAGATGTGTCCGCCGCTTTGGAGGTCCACGGGGCCATTGTGGCCACAGGTTGCTTTGGGTTGGACAAGGCGGAGCTGAGCAGACGGTTCTCTGCCTTCGAGAGGGCAGATGGTGAGCGCACCAAGACCCTCACAGACTACGTCCAGGTAAGCTGTGCTCTCAGGAAGCCTGAGATAGCTAAAGTGTAAGTTGCAACTCCTGGACCAGGTGCACACTGCGGATATGCTTGGTTTGGGACATAAAATGTTTTTAGAAGTTGAATTAGTTGTCAACGTTTAAAAATAGGAGCTTTGCCTAAAACCCTACTTCTCCTGAACGTTAAAAGGTCTGGCCAGACTGGACGCTGCTCCGTTAGCCCAGTTGGCTGGAGCCCTTTTACTCACCACTTTACCTGCCTGGGCCTGTTTGCTGCGCTGACCCTTGAACCCAAAGAATAGGACAACAGAGGGACCTTGTGAATGGAGAGCCTTGGGACTCAGCTGCCCTCCTGAGCCTTGTCAGTAGGTAGAGGCAGCAGGGCGCTTCTCACTTGTTAGTGACGTCGGGGTTGTCAGGGACTTCTTACCAAACAAGTTCTTATGAGAACAAGAAGTAAGAGGCCATGGTAACTACTGTCCCGTTGCAGTTCAGTTGTTCACAAGAGTTGTGATGCACCTGGAACCTGGGGAGGTGAGGGATGGGGACTGTCCCCAGGCCCCGGAATGGCACCCAGCTGGCAGGCCCATTGACTGTTGAGAGGTGACAGGTCAGGCAGCTCCCTGAGTCCTTGGCGCCTGGGCCAAAGGCCCAGAGGGCAGGTGTCCGCAGCAAATTCCCACACGGCCTGGACTTCAGGCCTGGTTCCAGGCAAGTTCCTTGAGCTCTGACTTGAGGGTTTTTGATAGAAAAATTAAAAGAAAGATGATAGTGACTCCATATGCTACTCAGAGCAGGTACAGCTCCTAGATAAGAAGGACTTTGAAAGCAGGGCATGGTGTGAGTGTGAGAGGAATTACTGTCATCTGTGTGGGAATAATAATAGCTTTTGTAGAATTGATGGCACTCAGGGTGTTAAGTCCCGTGGGAAGAAGCTGGCAGGAAGAAGGAAACTCATAAAGTCACACCAGCTTTGAGTGTGCAGCTCTGGCTCCTAGGGGTTCATGTGTCTGATTTGTTTTACAAATAGGCACACTGACCCTGGAGAGGGTTTGGATGGCCCCCAGGCCACACTGCCAGCTTGGTGGCCGACCCGGGGCTGCAAGCCCAGCCTTAGCTTTGAGTTGCCTGCCCTGATGGACCTGGGTGCTTGCTTAGGACGCGGAAACACATCAGGCAGGGGACGCAAACTCTGATAATCATGGGGTCCCGCACAAACCCAGTGTGTCTCTTGCTTTTCCTAGGATCTCTTGGAGCGACACCAGGTGCTGAAAGTTGGTGCCAACTCCATTCGCCTGGTGGCCATGGCCTCTGCTCAGCCCTGGCTCCTGCACTCGGTACAGCCGAAAGGAAAAGAGGAAGACACTGACACACAGAGAGAAGACCCCCAGGCCAGACCCCTGGACGGGACTTCCAGCGAGGACAACCCTGCCGAGAGGCCGGCACCACCTTCTCAGGGCTCCCAGGGCAGCAAGAGGCGTGCCAGCTGGGCCAACAGCGACCTGGCCAGTCAGAGTGGGGGGACCAACTCTGAGAGTGCCCAGAAGCCCCCAGCAAAGAGGCCCACGCTCCAGGACGTGCGCCTGGGCGCCAGTCCACAAGCAGAGGAGGGAACAGAAACCCCGGCACTTGCTCTTCCTGTAGCTCTTGGAGGCACGGGTGTCGGGGAGCCCCTCCCAGGAGCATCGGGGGCCAGGCCGGAGGACCAGGACGGTGTCAGGGTGCCCAGCTCCCCAGGCCGAGAGCAGCTGAGCTGCCAGCCCCAGCTTCCAGAGGACTCGGAAGACACCAGAGGTACAGAACCTTGGGCCCCCCTCTCCATTCCCCACCCGTCCATTCTCTGTCCCTGGGCCCGATTGTCCTATAAGACTGGGAACCGACTGCTGTTGGCAAAAGGGGCCTTTACTTCAGCTTTGCATAGCCTCCGCCTGGAAGGGAAAGACATGCCTGTTTACATTAATGTTTCCCCCAGAGGGCAGGGGTCTTCTCCGACTCCCAAGGAGGTCTGTGAAGAGCAGTGCAGAGGCACCGGAGGTGGTTCTGGAAACATGTTTTCTAAGGTTGCCAGCAGAAGGGAGTAGTGGCAGAAGCGGGAGGGTTTCACCTTTCTTCAGGCTCGGTGCTGAGTGAAACCTGTGGTTTCCCTGTCCTGTGTGTGAGTCCTTACCTCATCTCAACAGTGGCCTCTGCGGGTGGTTTCTCAAGGTGTCTTATTGGGGTGGGAGGCTCTTTTTACCTAAGGGTTTTACACACGCAGCTCTGTGGTCAGAGCTCTTGAAGGAGGATGAGGTGCTCACTCACCTCCCCTGGTGCGGGGGTCCTCAGGCCCCTGGAAATGAGCCCCCACATGTACGCACGCGGTCCATCCCAGGTCTGTTCTGGGCGTACCGGCCTCGGAGTACTTGTCAAATGAATGGGAGAGGAAGAGATGGGCTCCCGCCCTTTAAAGTCCCTCATGTCCTCTCCCTCTCCTGTCAGGTTTGGCGGAGAGCTCTGTGGCCAGCAGCCTCTCCCAAGCAGCGCGGGAACGGTGAGTGCGTGGCTGGGACTCGGGAGTCCTGGGCCGGGGGGCAGTGAGCTGGGGAAGCTTGTCCTCAGGGTTCCCAGACAGGAGGCCCAGTAGAAATGGTTACATGAAGCCCTTTCACAGAGACACAGATTGAACAGTTTGCCTGGCACAGCGCTTCTCGGCCAGGGGCACCTGGAAATGTGAGGTACTGTTTTCTTGTCCCACTCAACTGGGGGGACAAGGCAAGTGCTCCTTACATGTAGTGGACGGGGACCAGAAGTGCTAGACATTGGCATTGTCTGGATTTGTCTCCAGCAACAGGTTTCACAGACGCCTTTCTGGCAAGGGGCACCACCCACATGTGTGTACACTGCCCTCAGCTCGACGGGTCCCATGTGCTCCTGGCGCCCAAAAGCTCAGATTCAGTCCACCCTGGGCCCAGTCAGGTTAAAGTCAGGTGTCCAGCTAGTCCAGAGCCTGTCCCACCCGCAGGCCCTGTGTTGTCCAGTCCCTGGTTTAGTGTTCAGCGGAAACCTTTGTCCTGCAGAGAGTGCGTCTCGGTCACGGCTGAGCCTGAGCGGGTTCCCACATTGTTTCTTTCCTCAGCTGGTGCCTGTGGGCCCTGGGGTTGGGACCCCCCTGTCTAGGTGGAGGGGGATGCAGAGCAGGAGGTGGGCCGTCCTCAGCCCTGTGACCTGGGCCAGCCCCCAGACTTCCCTGAGTCTTAGTGTCCTGTGTGTGAGTGGGGGCTGCGTGTGAGCCAGCCGTCTGCCCCCTCCCGCTGAGCCTGACGTCCACCTGCCCGCCCTGCAGGGACTGTGAGAGCATCTGCTTCATCAGCCGCCCATGGCGCATCGTGGACGGCCACCTGAACACACCAGTGTGCAAGGGCATGATGGAGGCCGTGCTGTACCACATCATGGCCAGGCCCGGCGTGCCGGAGAGCTGCTTGCTGCAGCACTACCGGGGTGTCCTGCAACCCATAGTTGTGCTCGAGCTGCTCCAGGTGCGGTGGGGCGCTGGGCTGGAGTGGGGCTCCACACTGACCTCCTCTCCCTGGGCCCCGGGCTGGGGTCTCAGTCGGGTTGGGTGGTGGGTGCACTGGATGAGTTCCAGGGACACGGCCGCTACATACAGACGCCACCCTCAAGGGGCAACAGATGCAGAGGCGGGCCCGCCAGGTTCCTCAGAAGAGCTTTCTGCTCCAGCTGCTTGTCTTACTATGTGCGTCACCCCCGTCCTCAGCCTGCACTGAGAGCTTTGCCACACCGCCCTCAGAGGCAGCTCTGCTGGTGACAGGTCCCACGCCTGTTTTCTGTCCCGCCTCTGGGCTCTTTACCCTTACGCACTGCGTACACCCAGCTCTGCCGCCCAGTGCTCTTTCTTCAGCCTCCTGCCGCAGTCCCCAGTCCCAGCCTGGGTCTCTGCCCCGTGCTGCCGCTCAGGCTTAAAGCTCAGTGTTCCTGAGGTCTGACCTCTGACACTTGCTCCAGAGCAAGGGTCACGAGCTCGCAGGCCCACAGGCAGGCTGGTAAATGAGTGACGAGTGGTGGCAGCGAGAGCTGGAGAGGTGCCCTCAGCCTTCTGAGGGCAGCTGTGTCCCAGCTGGGCCTGATTGCCACCCTGGGCACCCATGACCCTGTGTGCCCAGGGAGTACCTCTCCTCGACACAAGCTGGAAATTGAAATTTCCTGAACTTCAGAGTATGTATAGGCCAAACAAAACCCCATCCAGAAGCAGTTTGGGCCCATAGGAATGCTGGTCACACTTCTCTCCCTTGTCCTGGGCTTTTGCCTGAACACCCCTGGTAAATCCCTACTTGTCACTCAAGGCCAAGTTCAGGAGTCCCCTGTCCTGGGAAGCAGCAGACATGGTCTGTATGTGCACATATCAACCTCTATGTCTGGTGTCCCCAGGGCCTGGAGTTCCTTGGCTGCATTAAGAAGCGCTTGCTGAGAAAGCCCGCGGCCGTCTCACTCTTCTCCAAACCTGTGGTGGAAGAGGCAGACGTGCCCTCCAGCCCAAGCGAGAGTTCCATGGCGTTTTACGAGCCCACACTGGACTGTACCCTCCGGCTGGGCTGCGTGTTCCCCCATGAGGTCAACTGGAACAAGTGGGTCCACTTATGAGGGGCGTATGGCCATCGAGACCCTCCTATCCACACTGCTGGCTCCTGAGAAGGGAGCAGGCTCTGCTGGGGTGGTGCCTTCTGCCTGCAATTACGGTGCAGCCCATTCGTGGCAGGGCGCAGAGAGTCCTGCTCCCAGCCGGTGCACAGGGGCAGGCCATACCGAGCCCCCAGCCTGGAGCTCCAGGAAGAGGGCCACTTGCCCACCTGCTCCTTTGCCCAGACTGGCCTGGGAACCCTGGAGTTGTAGAGGAGCAGCTACAAGGAGACTGGGCCCCACCTGTGCTCTTCCTCTTGTGCCCCTGCCTCAGCCATTGCTGCAGGCACGTCTCCACTCCGAGTGGGCTCCCTGCCGTTCTCTCTGGAGCCCAGGTGGTGTGATTTTGAGAGGCCCAGACAAGCCTTTCTCCATGGGCTTATCAGGTGTGGCTGCCATTTGGGAATAGCGCTACTTGTCCCAGCCACAAGCCTCAGAGTTGCCAGGTGTTGGCCAGTGGGGTCAGGAGCACTGGGCTATGGGGTCTGCCCTGTCCACGCGCACCTCATGTTCCAGACCCCAACGCCTCGGCAGATTCTTCCTGGCTTCCCAGGAAGCCCAAGTGCCCCTGAGCAGCAGGGCCTTGCGGGGAGATGTCACAGCATGGAGCCCAAGAACCCCAGCAGATTTACTCCTGTCCAGGTAGGACATCTGACCCCTGAGTCTGGGACAGAGCCACCGGAGAGGGGCCTGCAAGCCCCTTTTTAGCCTGGCAAGCCCCGCGGCAGGCCTGCAGCTCGTTGAGCACACCCTCTCCTGCTGGCAAGAAACCAGGAGTCCCTGTAGGTTTGGGGTTTGTGTTTCGTTTTGTTTTGTTTTGTTTTAAACTGCTTTCCTCATTTAAAAAAAAATCCCCTGTCGTGTGTGTTTTATTTATTTTTTAAGATTTTATTTATTTTTAGAGAGGGGAAGGGAGGGAGAAAGAGGGAGAGAAACATTGATGTGTGGTTGCCTCTCACATGCCCCCCACTGGGGACCAAGCCACAACCCAGGCATATGCCCTGACTGGGAATCGAACCGGCGACCCTTCGGTTTGCAGGATGACGCACAGTCCATTGACCCACACCAGCCAGGGCGGGAATCTTGAAGTTCACATCCTGGAACTTTGGTTTTCTCTTGCTGGCTCCCTCACAGGAAGGCCAGGTAAATACCAAGTGCAAGGACATAGCAGGGTTCAGTTTATTGTTTTTCCTCTGTCCCCTCAATGAGGGACACTTTGGGCACGTGTTGGGGAGATGGGACATAGGGATAAGGGTGCACCTCTCAAGGAGCAATGGGACTTTACTATGACTACCTGTGCACATCCCCACAGCCAGCCTGCTGGGCAGGGATGGCCTGTGCCTGCCTTCCCTCCCTCCACCCACTACCCACCCAGCTCGGCACAAAGTGCCCCAGGAACTACGTGTGCAGACCAGCAGCTGTGAGCTCAGGTGCCTTCAGGGTCCGGGCAGATCACCCAAATGAGAGGAAGGGGCCCTGGGTTCGATACTAGGGACCTTGGAAAATGAAAATGTGCACGCCTGGAGTGTGGAGGAATTCACATTTAGGAGAAAAAAGATTTAAATGCAGACTACCAAATAAAAGGGAGGGCAGGGAGGAGCACTGAGCCCAGATGAGGGGAGTCCTGCACACCCTGGCCAGCCAACGACCAGGCTGTGGCTGCAGGACCCGGACACCGGTCTCCCTGCTCCTTGGTTTCCCTGCCTCTCGGTTTCCCTGCTGTTCACTGGTATTCCCTCCCCGTTTCCCTGCCCCTCGTTCTCTCGGTTTCCCTGCCCCTCTGCACTCTTCCCCCTTTCTCCTTTTTGCTTATCTCAGCTACATGTTAATCCATTCTCTTAAACACTTAAAACATTGCAGACATGACTTAACGCCCCCAGGCACCCTTTCCTTCAGACCTTTTATAATTTACATTCATGTCATGCACCCCCAGAAAAACGAAGGCCTGTGATGCCATTTTTACACCAAATATGCCATCGGTACACCTTCAGCTGTTGACCCAGCAGCTCCCCCAGCACCACTCCCAGCACATCCTCGTGGGCGCCTGGGAAGCTCCTTTCCCTCACCGGGGAGGCCCTGACCCTGTGTCCTCTTTTCCGTAATGGAGAGCACCGAAGTTGCTCCCTGCTTTCCCCTTGAGCATCATGGGCTGCCTTCTTGGACCCCCTGGCCTTTCTTGAGTCCTCAACAGATTGAGCCCTCAACAAATGTTCAGTCTGTCTCTGCTGGCCTCCTCCTGAGCCCTCTTCCTCCCCTCCTGGCCACCCGTGCTCCTGGGCTGAGCGTGATCTCTGTCCTCCAACTCCCCCCTGACCACCCACCCTTCCCTTGGGCCCTTGACCCACTCTGCCAGGGGTTTTCCAAATGTGTGCGTGCATGTATGTGTGTGTATGTGGATATGTTTGTACCTGACCGTGTGTATATAAGTATGCATGTGTATACACACGTGATTCCCCTCCCCTTAGTGATCTCACCACCTGCATTGCCCAGTGCCCAGTGCAGGTCCACCCACCCAAGGAAAAGTTAGCCCTCATTGAATTCAAAAAAGCCTGCCAGTCACCGTGGGTCCTCTTCACCATATTGCCATCACAGAGGATCACTGTGACGATTGTATAGGACCACCTGTATAAGCCACCTGACATGGCTCTGGCCAGATACAAGTGGATGTGGATCCCCTTGGACAACAGGGCGGGGGGTGGGGGCGGCCACAGGGACCACCTTCAGCAAACACTTCACCAAGTACCAACAGGCCTCAGCAGGCAGCAGCCGCAGCCCAGCATCTCTGCTTCCCTCTGGTTCACCTGAGTCTCCAGACGGTAGCTCCGCTTTTAGGGGTGAGCTCAGTACGAGCTTACTGGGGCGGTATGTGATTTGTCCACAAAAACGATGATAAAATAACATTTTATGAGCACTTGAAATGTGCCAGACAGTTTTGGGCACTGATCTCACAACAGTGAGACATACATAAAGTGTGTGTCCGGTCAGTATTCCCATTTCACGTATGAGGAAACTGAGGCACCAGTAGGTAATAATTTCTGCAAGGTTGGAAGCTAGTATGTGGATCTGCTGGCTCTCCAACTTGGGCCATCATAATTCAAAGTCCCCGTCCTCAACACCACTCTCCAGGGACTGGGTTTTCTTTGGGGCGGGAAGCCAGCCTTATGCTGGGAGACCTCCTAGAAAAAGGATGCAAACTTCCTTCTCTGGGGCCATCAGTTTTTAAAAGAAAATCTTAAAATTTGTTGCTGCTAGGGATAAGGAAAGACTCTTAGCTGCCCCATAGGATGAGTGGTGAGGGCAGATCTTTTGGTCCATTTACAGACTTTGAAGGAGACCCCTGTTTTCATCTTCATGTCCCATATTGTGGCATTTCTAGGCCCAGGGACAGGCTGCGGATGGTTCCCTCCTGGGCTCAGTTCCTCCCTCCCCTCGGCCCACTGTGCCTTCTAGTCACTACTCTGCCACTCATTCATTCATGCATTCCATATTTTTGAGTGCCTGCTATGTGCCAGGCACTATTCTAGACTCTGAAACATACCAATGAATAAAACAGACAAAATCCCCGTGCTGGTGGGATAGAGAGTAAATACAATAAATGAAAGAGTTTAAATATTCTGGAAACTAAAACTAGGTAAGTGGGATGCTGCAGTTTTGAGTAAGGGACCCAGTGTAGGTCCCACTGAGAAGGTGACGTGAGCAAAGACTTGACTCCTCTCGTTTTCACTCCCATTTCCCTCTTTGTTGAGAACTTAAGACTTCTTGCTCCTTTACTCTTTTTTTTAAAGTATATTTTATTGATTATGCTATTACAGTGGTCACACTTATTTTCTCCCCTTTATCCTCCTCACCCTGCACCCTTCCACCCTCCTGCATTCCCATCCCCGCCAGTTCATGTCCATGGGTTCTACGTATAAGGTCTTTGACATCTCCATTTCCTATACTATTCTTAACCTTTCCCTGTCTGTTTGGTGCCTACCAATTATGCTTCTTTTTCCCTGTATAATAACCTTCCATGTGATCTCCATTTCTGTGATTCTGTTCCTGTTCTAGTTGTTTGCTTAGTTTTTGTTTTTGTTTTTTAGGTTTAGCTGTTGATAGCTGTGAGTTTGTTGTCATTTTATTGTTCATAGTTTTTGGTCTTTTTCTTTTTCCTAGACAAGTCTGTTTAACATTTCATATAATAAGGGCTTGGTGATGATGAACTCCTTTAACTTTATCCGGAAAGCACTTTATCTGCCCTTCCATTCTAAATGACAGCTTTGCTGGATAGAGTAATCTTGGATGTAGGTCCTTGCCTTTCATGACTTTGAGTATTTCTTTCCAGCCCCTTCTTGCCTATAAGGTTTCTTTGGAGAAATCAGCTGATAGTCTTATGGGAACTCCTCTGTAGGTAACTGTCTCCTTTTCTCTTACTGCTTTTAAGATTCTCTCCTTATCTTTAATCTTGGGTAACTTAATTATGGTGTGTCTTGGTGTGTTTCTTCTTGGATCCAATTTCTTTGGGACTCTCTGAGTTTCCTGGACTTCCTGGAAGTCTGTTTCCTTCGCCAGATTGGGGAAGTTCTCTTTCATTATTTGTTCAAATAAAATTTCAATTTCTTGCTCTTGCTCTCCTTCTGGCGCCCCTATGATTCTGATACTGGAACATTTAAAGGTGTCCCAGAGGTTCCTAAGCCTCTCCTCAGTTTTTTAAATTCTGGTTTCTTCATTGTGTTCCAGTTGGATGTTTATTTCTTCCTTTTGATCCAAATCATTGATTTGAGTCCCAGTTTCCTCCCCTTCACTGTTGGTTCCCTGTATATTTTTCTTTATTTCACTTTGCATAGCCTTCACTTCTTCCTTCGTTTTGTGACCAAACTCAATCAATTCTGTGAGCATCCTGATTTACCAGTGTTTTGAACTCTGCATCTGATAGGTTGGCTATTCCTCATCCCTTCATTCTTTTTCTGCAGTTTTGATCTGTTCTTTCATTTGGGCCATATTTCTTTGTCTCGGGGCTCCTGATACATTGTAATGGGTGGAGCCTTAGGTATTCACCAGGGCGGGGCAACCCACTTCACTGTGCTGTGGTACTGTCTGTGGGGGAGGGGTCAGAGGGAACAGTACCGCTTGCTCGGTTCTCACCCCACCTTCCATCACTTCCCTCACTTCCCACAAGTGGACTGTGCTCTTTCAGATGTTGATTCCCAGGTGGGCGGGTTTCTGTATGTTCAAGGACTCTGTGGGTCCCTCCAAAAGACTCTCCCTAAGTTCTCTGAAGCTGGGAGTTTCTCCTGCTGCCACACCCCCACAGGTTTTTATAGTCAGAGGTTTTGAGTCTTTGGTTTCCCACGCTGGAACCCTGGGTTGTGTGGTCTCTCTTGCTCCCCAGCTGTTCCTCCCGTCGTATCCATGCGTGAATGTGGGACCACCAGCCGCCTCCTCACCCACGTGGTTCTCCATCCACCTGCTTGCCACGTGTCCTCTCCACCCTGGCTGGCCATCTCCACCCCTTCTACCAGTCTGGATGAATGTTTCTTTAACTCCTTTGTTGGACTTCCATGCAGTTTGATTTTCTGGTGGTTCTGGTTGTTTTTTGTTCTTAAATTTGTTGTCCTTTTGGTTTGTGCAAGGAAGTGAAGCGTTTCTATCCACACCTCCATCTTGGCCAGAACTCTAATTCTCCCCTTTACTCTTGATGTAATGAATGGACTCCCAGGACAGGAAATGTGCGTGCTCACTCTTCCATCTTCCACAAGAAGGCCCCTTCTCGGTTCTGATTGTGCATCTGAAGCAAGCGTACTTGGGATGGGCCATGAAGGACTGAGCACATGGTGCCGGCATCCAGGCCAGGCAAACAGCATCCCCAGATGGATGGTGAGTGGGGAAGAAGCTTTCACTTCAACAGGAGGTCAAAAGGACCTCACCCTGCAGAGGAAGGGGCACGGACTCCAGGTGACTCTGCCAAGTCACTGCCCCTGTTGGCCTCCTTTCACCAGGGGTATAGTGAAGGGTCAGGTCTGATCTGCACCCCCTCTCTCCTTCCCACAGTCAGTCATCCAGGACAGCCAGACAGCATCCCAGGCTGAGACTCCCAGTAACTTGATGGGGAATGGTGGGGACCCGGGAGTTCTTGGGCTCTTCAAATGCTGGCAGGTTCAGAACATGCTGGATGGAAAGCCTCGAGAGCTCTCTGGGGAAGAGACTGGAGAAGGGCTGGCACCCTCCATACTCATCTACCTCAGAGTCCAGAGGACTTCAGTTTCAGGCTTGGCTGGATCCAGGAGCTCAGGAGATATTACTGTGCCTCCATCTCCTAACTCTGCTTTCTTGGGCGCTAGGAGAGATCTTCTCTCCTGGTGCCCCCCCAGAAGCTCCAGGTGTGGTCCATCCAACAGCTCAGCAATCCCAGTAGAAAGAGTGCACGGACCAGCTCGGCTCGCTTGCCTTTCCCTGGCCGCAGGGGATGGAACACCTTGTTGGCCAGGCCTGGGTCGTGTCGCCACTCCTACAGCTGGAGCCAGCCACCCCCAGAAGGAGGCTGCACAGGGAGAAGCAACAGGCACCCACACGTGTTTGCTAAGAGTTTCTTACCTCTTGACCTAGGTCCCCATGAGCAGAGCAAGGTCAGGAAGAGCTGGGCCTGGAATCGAGACCGGAGCTCGAGTTCTGACTCTGAGCTTTAATTCGATATCTGACCTCAGGCAGGTCACCAGCCCATTTTGCACCCTCACTTCATTTGCCCGATGGCTGTCCTTGCCCCTTCAGAGCCTGCAGGTGGAAAAGGGCTGGGCCAGGAGTAGAAGGTGGCATCTTTGCAAGGGGTGTTCCTACCAGTCCTCCTTCCTCTTAAGAGCAGGTCATTAGCAAGTCTGACCTGGACTTCGGGTGACAAAGAACCACCTTCCCCACCTCCTCGTGCGCAGGGCTTGGCCACACATCTGGCCTTTGCTCAAGCTCTTCCATCTGCCTGAATCACTGCTATGTCTAACAGTTCTTATTCATTTTTCAACGTCCAAGAAACACCGCCCCTTCCCTGCAGCCTCCACTCACCCCCAACCCCGATGCCCTTCTTGGCTCCCATCAGTGGTGTCCCAGGGCCAGCTCACACCAGCTAGGACACTCACTGGCGCACACCTCTTCCCAATCCCATGTTTAGAGTGATTAAGTTGGTACTTGAAATCGGCCATGGGGTGGAAGTACTTACACCAAGGAAATAAGCAAATATTACCAATCAGGCTGAGGGCCCACTGTGTACCAGACTGCAGATAAAGCAGTAAACAAAATAAAGCTCTTGCCCTCGTGGAGCTTCTGTTTGATCTACTGTCTTTGTCTCTAGCATCTGTTTATCTTCATCCATCCATCAAACCGTTCTTCCGTCAGACTTGTGCCACCTGCCTACCTGTCCACTTATCCATCCATCCACCCACCAGTGTACCTACTGGTCCAGCTATCATTCATCTGCCCACCTCCTGCAAATCCATCCTCTCAGGTGGGCCAGCTCTTGTCATCGTTTTGCACCCATGGTTATGAGCTGGGCCCTTTCAAAGATGCAGCCAGTCAAGAGATAAGTCCGGCTCAGGCCAGAGCCCCCACTAAACCCCAGGACTAGCATCAGTCAATCTCCCAGGAGTTTCCCTCCCCCTCCCCCAGCATATAGCTCTGTGCATGGAGACCTGAGCTGCTACTCTAAGGGGCCTGTGGCCCAGGTGGCTCCTGGAACCTGCTGCCCCCAACAGGGTATAAAAACCACAGCACACCGTCTACGGTCAAACACGCTGAACGGGCCTGATCTCATCTGATCTCAGAAAAACCACAGCGCACCTTGGCTAAAGTGTCTCCAAGTCGATGGTGGGGTGGTGAGGGCTGTTCACATATGCAGGCGCTGTGGTTTCACATTTGTGCTGCCATCTGAGCTGCATACAACCTAATTCAATATAACTTTCCCACTATTAAAAGCATCAGTGTTCTAGAACTTTCCACACCAAGGCTCATACATTCTCTCAGCAACTTTTCCCAACCACCCAATTTTATAGATGAGTCACAGAGAAGCTTTCAGCTGGACCAGCTCCTAGCTCAGACTTATCCAAAAGGAGAGACAAGCCAGAGCTGTCTCCTTCGAGCATTGCCCTGCAGCTTGGCCTCTGGGGAGGGTGACAGATGGGGTTCCAGGGTGGGGATTCCCCTCAGTGCCCTGGGAGCAGGCCTGTGAATCAGACTCCCCACCACATTTACCCAGGTCGGTGGTCATGAAAAGCCTCCCCTAAAGGTCAATACCTTTAAGGAGAAAACAGTCTATTTTCTTTCTTTTCTTTTTAAAGTGAGTTGTGTGCAATATGTAGCATTTATATCTACCTGTGCAAAACTGGTCTTTAGTAAGGTGCCTTCAAAGCATTGCTAAGAACTATTTTCTTGGCTTCTTTCTTTATATCCTCACCCAAAAGGCTTTTTTTTTTGTTTTTAATTGCTTTTAGAGAAAAAGGAAGGGGGAGAGAGAAACATTAATGCCAGAGAGAGAAGCATTAATTGGTTACCTCCCTTGTGTGCCTGGACAGGGGATCGTACACACCCCAGACAGGGGATTGAACCCACAACCTAAGCATGTTCCATGACTGAGAATCAAATCCTCAACCCTTCGGTTACATGACGCTCCAACCAACTGAGCCACACCAACCAGGGCTTTTCTTAGCTTCTTAATTCACATCTCAACAGACTCTGACAAATCATCACTAAGAACTTGACTGTCCCCTAATTCCCCAAGATGAGTAAATAAGATGTCAGGGGAGCAAAAGTGCTCTGTCTGTCATTACAACCAGTTCCTATCTGCTCCTGTCGCCATCCTGAGAGCCAGTAGGGTCATGGGCACCTTGTGCTCCCCAACCTGTACCCAAAACCCAGCAAGGACTGTGCTCAATAAATATTTCTTGGGTGCATAAAGGAAATTTAAAAATGGGTAGAAGGAGCCAGAAAAAACATAATTTGGTTGGTGGGAGGCTGTCTTAAGAGACAAGGCTGACTGATTTTAAGCCCGGAAACACCCCCAAGTGTCCCTCTGCAGGGTGGGGACAGCCCACAGACCCAGAGCTGTGGCTGCTTCCTTGCCCCCACCCACCTCCAGCACAAGCCTTCTCCCACCGCAGAAGGAAGGAAGCTGACGTTTATTGAGGGTCTGCTCTGGGCTGCACACTAGGTGGGCAACTTCACTGATTTCTCCCCATGTTCAGTCGGGCCATCCAAAATGTCCACATAGGAAACCCCAGCCCGAAGGGGAGGAGCAATTCGTCGGAGGTGGCACAGCCAGGAGACATCAGAGTCAAGACTCAGACCTCAGTACACGTCTCATTCGGGTACATGTCCCAAATTTTCCCACCCCCTGAAAGCTAATGGGGAACAGGACAGACTTCTTTTGGCTCCTGGAGACACACAACCAGGAGAGCAGTCAGTGTCCTAGTCCCAGGAGGCCCTGTGGGCAGCACTGAACCAGACTCTCGGCGTGCCACCCAGGGGCCACCCCATGTGACCGGCAGGGAGGGGGACTTGCCGTCGTGCACACACAGGCATGTGTGCTGCTCTCGCATGCAGTCACACAGTGTGCTCCCAAGCCACATGTGCGCGTAATAAACTCTGGGTTCGGCCCCTCAACGAGACTGAAGGTCGCAGGCCTCTGCACATCACAGCCCTCATGACCACGTCTTCACGGCCCAGTGGCATGGCCGCTTCTGGACAACCAGCCGGCCTCACTAGCTGGCCTGGGTCCCAGGTCCTGCAGGCGGGGGGGCCATGACCACCCATTGTCGGACGTAGCTCCTTGGGGGCCCCTCGTCCCTGGAGCCAGTGAAGTCACACTCCACAGGGCTGCCACAATCAGAGCCTGCAAAGCCGCTGTCAAATGTGTCCATGTCCAGGCCAGCAGGGGGTGAGCCTTCCTCGCTGTCAGACACCCCTCTGGACAACCCTCCACCCCAAGGTAGCCCTGGCACCCAACCGGCCTCATTTTCAAAGGGCAGCTTTAGTTTGTCGAAGAGGCTGCCCAGAGGGCCCCCGAGCCTGGCAGGGCCACCAGCTGTAACGCAGCCACAAGACAGGACTGTGGTCTCAGTGTGCAAGAGCGGGTCCTCAGTGTCCAGGCCAGACTCCAAGCCTGTGTCCAGGTTCAAGGCTGGATAACCGTCTTCCCCACAGGTACAGGGACAGGTGCATGGCTCCTCTGCACCCACCACGGTCACTGTGGTGAGGGACACCAGGCCATACGGCCGGTCCCCCTCCTGGCTGTAAGATGAGCTGCCCAAGCTGCCTGCGATAGAGGGGCCGGGACCCCAGCAGTCCGGCTCGGGCACCGTGTCAGCTTCCAGCAGGTCCACCGGCTCTGGCAGCACCGTGGTCACCAGCCCCGGGGCTGCACTCAGTGGTGGGCAGAAGCTGTGCGTCTCCAGGGTCGAGAGCACCTCTGGGCTCCAGGGGCCCAGCTGCAGGCTGGAGGCAGTGAAGGGTGTGCCCACCCACTTCTGTGAGAGAGAACAGGGAGGCAGAGTCATGGAAAGAACTGGGGCCCGGTGGGATAAAAACTCAGACCGTGGGTGGCTCGCTGGCCTGAGGTCTGTGTGTCTGCAGGGGCCCAAACTCCCCAGTTAGTGACATGGGGGCAGGGGAGTCTGAGGTCTGAGTGACAGAGCACCCCCACTTGGTCCCCTGTTTTATTCCCTCCAGACATGTCCTGAAACCCAGCATTCTCTTGTTTGGGTCCAACTACAGTGGACACTCGGCCAGGACAGAAGCCCCAGCTCTCCCGGCCACAGCTCTATCCCCAGAGGCTCACACAGCGCCCAGCACAGAGCAAGTGGCCAATAAATGTTTATTAACTAAATGAATGAGTACCTGTATCAACGACAGGTACTTAGAATGGTCTCTGAGTGCACGGTGGATAAGAGCCGTGGGGTCATGGTGGACTGTGGCATTGGGGTTCCCCCTCTTGATACAGGGTCTCCATCCAATCAGCAGAGGGAATCCCTGAGAATGGGAATCTCCCCGACTGGAGCCTATCAGCCTTGGAAATCTCACCTAAGAACCCCGATGTGGCCACCACCACTGGTTTGAAGTCATTTCTCAGCTGTGTGGCCTTGAACCACTTACCCTCTCTGTGCCTCAGATTCCTCATCAGTAAAGTGGGCCTGCTAATAGTACCCACTCCACAGGGTTGTTGTGAGGGTTAAAAGAGTTAATATATGGAGGCTCCTTGCAGAGCACCCAGGACACAGCGAGTGCTATTGTAAAATGAATACAAAACAGTTGTGATATTTGAGCTTCTTGGAAGGTACGGAGAAAAAGAGGAAAGGGTCTGTCCCATGTGGGCTGAAATCCACGCTCCTCCCCTGGTCCACGGAAGCCACATCCGTGATCTGAGCCCGGGCCTCTCACAGGCTCCTTGGGGACGATGAGGTGCTCAGTGCAGCTCCAGGCAGACGGCAGATGCCCAATCAATGCTCTAGTCCACACTCCCTGGCTTCCCCGCCGCCTGGAGCAGCGGGGGCTGCCCCACCCGCCTCACCACATCCTCTCTGTGGGAGGGCCCCTCCCGCCACCACCGGGTGGGTGTTGAGCTGTAAATGAGCCCTGAGAACCCATGGGCACCAGTGGCAGCGGCTGTGGTTGAAGTTTGGGGTGGGGGTGTATTTTGCGAGTGCGTCCATACCCTTCCCAGAAGCAGGTCCCTCTCCGCCCCCATATCAGGGACATCTAAGGACCAGGAAGCCAATCTGTGGCCCAAGGCCCCACCTCCCTCCCCCAGTTGGTTCCTTGGGTTGCAAAAGGCTGTTTAATTCTACGCCCCCCGTCCCCCAATTACTTCTGCACTTTGCAGATGCCAAGACCAAGGTCTGGCTCCTGGCCTAGCTGGGCCTGCAGGCTGGGCTGCGGGGGAAGGTAGGCTCCCAGAGAGGGTACGAGGCTCCAGAGGGTTTGACACTGGGTGGGGGACTCTCACCTTGAAGTTTCCGCTGTGGCCCACATACAGGTGCTGGAAGAATGACTCTGGGCTGGG
The DNA here is from genome assembly GCA_004026545.1 of Mormoops blainvillei. Taxonomy (NCBI): domain Eukaryota; kingdom Metazoa; phylum Chordata; class Mammalia; order Chiroptera; family Mormoopidae; genus Mormoops; species Mormoops blainvillei. The sequence continues at coordinate 4,292 of PVJD01009091.1, read as the reverse complement.
CACCTGCACCCACACCTTCCACAGCCTAGAGGATAGAGAAAAGGTGAGCTCCCCGACCCCAGATGTCCCATAGGGCAGCCCGGCCTCCCGCTCAGATGCTCCCCAATTTTGTCCTGCAGGAGACTGAGTATCTCCAAAGACACATCCAGACACCTCTCTTCCACTCTGCCCGCCAACTCCCTGCCTGCCCTGGGCCTCCACACCCACATTTGTAAGCTGAGGGCAGTGAGTCTCCCGAGGCTGGGCTGCCCATTGTGTGCTGGGCAAACACTGCCCTTTTGAGCCTCGACTTCCGTCTAGGGCCAGGGCGGGCAAAGAACCAGGGAGTGCCCTCAGTGCCCAGCAGCAAGAGTGCCCCTCAGGGCCATGGTGCCCACCACGCCTCTCTGCCTCCCTCTCTGGATGGAGAGGAACAGGGTGAGCCGCTTGACGAGGGCTCAGCCGGCGGCAGCTGTGAAACAGGCACAGCCAGCAGCACCCGGAGGCCGGGGGAGCTTACGGTGCATCTTCGACAGCGGCGCCCTTTCTCTCAATGACCGTGTTCGGGGGAAACCAACATATACACAAATAAGAAACAGGGATAGAGGTGGGTCATCGCACCCACCCTTCGCCCCACCTGGAGGTCCCTCACGCCCCTCAGGACTCAAAGCTTAAAATTCACTGGACCCAGTCACGGCCAAGGCCACCGATCAGAGTACAGGGTTGGTTCAAAGCCCACCTCTTTTATTTCATAGCCATGCAATTTGGGGCAAGTTCCTTGGCGACTCCGTGCCTCAGTTTCCCGATTTGCCAAGTGGAGGTAATTGCTGTGCATCAAGCTCCTAGGGCTGCTGTGAGGGCTCCGTGAGAACAGTGCCCAGCACACAGGAAACACCGAGCTGGTCGCTGTCACCACCACTGTCACTATCACTGTCATGATGACAGGTGTGTCCCCAGCCCTGGATGAGTCATAGAGAGGCTGGGCCCCGGTTGACCCTTGCCCCCCCTCCCTGAATCCCGGGCCTCACCTCCAAGGCAGGCGGATCTTCAGACCTAAGTAGACAAGGATGGGCAGCGTGATGACCAGGAAGAGATACAGCAGATCAGTGTGCAAGCCTCCTTTTATCTCTGGGAAAGAAGCAATTACTGGGTCAAACTGGAGCTACCGCTACTAGAGGCCATGTGGAGCGGGCATGGTGGGTCATGCTTCTGGGGTGGAGTAGAAGAGGGTGGGAAGGCTACTGGTGCCTTGGAGTAAGATGGATGAGGGTTCAAATCCCACTTCCAACCTCACCCCAGGCAAGTGGCTTTATCTCGACGAGCTTGTTTCCTCATCTGCAAAGTGGGGATAATGGCGCTTACCTCACAGAGCTCTTAGGAGCATGCACACCCTGCCAGGAGAAGCACCCGGCAGCCCACACAGGGCCTGGCAAACAACGGCTATTAAATGGCTACATGTGGGGTATGCAGTTGACTGGGCACCTTCCAACCATGCTGGAAACCCCAGGGCTCGGGGCAAGGCTTGGCACAAAGAGCGGGGTGTCCACGTCAGTTTCGCACCTACCTTCTGGCTGGGTGCGAAAGAAGACTGGGTCACTCCACTCACTCCAGGTCCCCTGGAAGTAGGAGCTGGGCTGGGGCCCTGCTCGCACCTGCAGCTCATAGATGGAGCCTTTGTGGAACTCCAAGGGAAGGAGGGAGACACTTCTTGAATCCACCGAGATCAGCTTTCTCCCTGGACTCTGCCAGCACAGGGCGAGGATGCACCAGATCAGGGCCAGTTGGGCCAGCCCTGCCTCCAGTAGAACCCCCTTTCCCAGCCTCCATGAAAGAGGCTGACTTTCTCCTTCAGGGTCTCTGTTCCCACCACAAGAGCCAAGTCCCAGCTTGAGTTCTGACCACTGCAGTGTGGGCAGCAGAGCCATGGGCGCTCTCGGCCTTGCCTGTGACACAAAGCTTTGCTCCATTTCTCTCTGACCCCACCGGAGGGGGCCCACCCTGCTGGGACCGGGACATCGTGGGGGCAGCTATGGTCACTCCTGGTGATGTTTAACTGGCAGCATTCCAGACAGCGGACACTTTGAGAATTCTTCAGCAGTGGATGTTCTCAATAGTGGGCATTTGAAAGCCCCTAACTACCGGCCTCTTAGCAATGGATACCTCTGAGAGTCTTCCACTGGGGACATTCTAAAGGGTAGGCAATTCTAGAACTCTTCTAAATAGTGGGTCAATCCAGACCTCGCTGACACTGTACTGTAAACAAAGGATACCTCCAGAAGTTTCATATTTGAAACCATGGTCCTTCTAACACTAGGAAGGTTCCAATGGTCCCATTTCTTCTTCGTCTTCTTCTACTGTCACTAGACTAGAGGTGAAACTGGAAGAAGTGCCAATTCCTTCCTTTCTGGCATGCCGATAGGGTAGGGGCAGGAAGGGAACAACTTTAAGGGGGTTCCTACCCCAGCGATAAATGGAGAGACGGCAGCACAAAGTGAGAGAGTGTAAGGGGGAGCGTCCATCCTTGGTGTGGCCGTGGTTTCCATTACTGACTGTGGGTGACAAGTTCCCCTGTCTCTCGGGTACTCCCCTCCCCGACCTGCACTGCCCGCCACCCCACCCCACCCCACCCCCGATTCTCCACAGTCTCACCAGGATCCAGGGTTCTCCCCGCTTCCTGTACTGCAGTTCATACTGAAGTTTGCCCATGAGTGGGTACGAATCATAATTGGAGCTCCAGGAGATGTTATAATGTCCCAAGAAGGTCACAGTCACGTTGAAAGGAGGAGATGGTTTGACTTAAAGAAAAAAAACCAGAAAGATAAAATGGGGGTGAGGTTTTTATAGCTGCTGAGAAAGATTTGGTGGCCCGTCTTTTATGTGATCAGGATTAGCAACCCCAAGTGACTTTGGGTGAAGTGCCTCTTGTCTCTGGGCCTCAGTTTCGTCATCTGAAAAATGCGAAACTGAGACTAGTTTGGGGTTGCAAACAAAGAGGTGGGCAGGTAATAGAAATGGGAGAAGCAGCTTAGGAGACTGAACCTTAAAAGGCCCTCCCAGGCTAACGGGGGTTGCAGGACTCAGGCCCTGCCCACAGTGGCAGAGCAGGAATGTGACCAAGGAAACCAGAAATAAAAACCCCGGAAATCCAGATTGTCGTGGGAAATCTCTCAAATGTTAAAGTTAGCTACTAATCCCAAAACTTCTAAACTATGTGTTGGCCAGACCCACTGGTCCTCTTTCTGCTATTTTTTTTTTAAGTTTTATTGATTTATTTTGAGAGAGAGGTTAAAGGAGGGAGAAAGAGAGGGAGAGAAACATCAATTTGTTGTCTCCCTCATGCTCCCAACCGGGGACCGGGCCCTCAACCCAGGCATGTGCCCTGACTGGGAATTGAACCGGCAACCTTTCAGTTCAACCCATTGATTGATCCACACCACCCTGGGCCTCTATTTCTGCTTTAAATAATGGTATATCAATTCTTTGAGCCCCAGTTTCCCTGAGGAGCCAAAAGACTAATTAGCAGGGGTGCTAATTAATGATGTTATGCATAATTAATGCTACAGTTAATGACGCTATTTATCATGCTAACGATGAGAGCAGCAGCTACTGAGTGCGACAGGGCTGCCCGGCACCGGCCCCGAGCCGTCTGACACACCACAGCAGCCCCCGAGTGTTACGAGTCCTTCACAGACACTGCTGGCAAGCACAGGAGCGGAGGTCTGGATCACAGCGCCGCAGCCGCCTGGGTGCGCCCCCGGCCAAGGGCAAAGCCGGGCTTCTGGCTCTGCTCCGCCCCAGGTTCGTTTTGCAACTTGAACCAGACGCAACAGGGCATGTGCCTTCGTTTCCTCTTCTGTAAAAGGGAGCCAGTTCCCATCACACGGGGTGAAAATTCACAGAACTAAACTAAGTAGCAGAAGGAGCTAACTCCAGGGGAACCGAGTAACAAGTCTTGCGTTCCTGTGACAGGGAAGCGACAGGCCCTGCACACCCGCCTTCGCTGAGCTCAGCTTGCCACCATCTAAAATCCCCTGTGACCCTGTTCGCCCACTGCCTCCTCTCTGGGATCTTAGCGCCTTGGGGCAGAGGTTTAGTTCTCCTGGGTCAGTGAGGTGCCTGCACCTCAGGGGACAGAGCCCAGCACACATAGACCTTCAAGAAATATTTGTTCAATCCAGTGTTCAAAAGGAGCTCTGAAGTTGCTTACAACTCTGCCCCGCGTCCTGAGGTGCAAAGAAGGCACGCCTTCAGGAGGCCGTGGTGAGTGTTATTGTCGCTGGCATTTCAGTGACGGGTCCTTCTGAGCTGGAATC
>PVJD01009090.1:0-66230 GCA_004026545.1 Mormoops blainvillei | reverse complement strand
CAAGTGAAATAAGCCAGTCAGAGAAAGACAAATACCATGTGATTTCACTCATATGGTGGAATCTAATGAACAAACTGAACAAGGAAAACAGACACAGACTCATAGATAGAGAGCAGGCTGACACCTAAAGGGGCAGGAGTGTAAGGAGTTGAGGGACTGAGCAAAACGGTAAAAGGACTCATGGCATGACAACAATGTGGTGATTGCTTGGGAGAGGGAGGTATAAGGGGACTGAATGGCAAGGAAAAAATACAAAAAAAAATTTAATTTAATTTAATTTTAAGAAAGAAATGAACAGAGTCAGTGAAAATAACAAAAGTCATCATTTCAAACAATAAAATCATGGCAATTTTCTGGGTTGTTTTTTTTTTTCATCAACTTTCCGTCACCTCTCTTTTTCCATGATTTTATATGTCTTAAAAATTGTCAGTCTTTTCAATTTGTCACTGAAGCGAAGTCCCCTTTATAGTTATTATTTCAGGAATTTGTGCATTTCCTGAGCACCCTCTTCAGTTTCTGGCTCTCAGGATCTCCCACCCTAAATCAAAACCCTTTTTAATGGGCGTGGGGATGCTAGAACAACTTCAATTATTGGATGACTGTGCCACTTGGGAAACACAATTTGGGGATATTTTTATATATTACAACATTCCACATGTTGTGGGCGCCCAGCTGAACCAGATCCAGGGTGACTCAAAGAGGCCTCACCAGGACTGGTGAACTGTCAAGCGCCTCAAACTCCCTCTCCATGTATCCTCAGTGTTGTGCCTTGATGAAAGAGAAGCGTCAGAAGTCATACTCTGCAGACTGGTCACCTGAATATTCCTTTCATATTTTCAAAAAGGGTCCAGTTTTACTTTGTTTTTGTTAAGTTCAGTAACAGTCTGCCTGAAGTGATGTGACTAGAGAGACAATGCACCCAGTGCTTAGTGAAGGACCGTTGCTGTCAAACAGATGTGTTCTCCTTTTTGCAGTTGGTGTGAACTTGAGCATTACATAAACCAGTGACGTCTTCACCAGATACCCATACATCAACCTACAGCCACAGTTTCATTTTGCAGTCCTTCTTATCACCAATTACCATATTACATATTCATACATGATCTAAAGTCATTATGGTGTAACGGAGAGCAAACACTGTGATGGTTAGTTTTATGTGTCAATTAGCTGGGCCATGGTGCCCAGAGCCACGGTCAAACACTACTCTGAATGTTTCAGTCCACTGCAGAAATGTAAAATGGCATTAAAAATTATTTATGAGGCAATATTTAAATGTTTATTAATTTAAAAAAGAATAAAAGTCCTATGAATTTAACTAATTATTTTAAACTACAAAATGTCAGGATTGTTTAATCTCGTGTACCAATTTGTTATTTTTTAAATTACTTACACTTAAAATGGTATTTGATAAATGAGATCCTATTTAAGTGAGAGTAGCAACAAACTACGGAAGTAGGATGATATTTTAAAATAAACATTGTTTTCAAATAAAATTTTTATCTGATTGGAAGTATTAACATTGAACTTAATTTCAAAGTTTCTACAATATATCAGTGTATTAATCAGAATAACCAAAAATATTTTTGTAATAGGCATTTGTTTAAGATTAAAATAGGTTTTGGAAGAAAAAAATGTAACTAGTTGAAAGTATTACATTAAATGTAACTTCCGAGGAGGTTTTGCATTCTGAGCATGCAAAGATGAAGCAATCAAAATTGTTTGGCTATCTTAAATGTCGACTTTAATACATAAATTACTATAGATTAGTTAAAGTATATTTAATAATGACATTTATATGTATACATTTTAAAGTTATTAATAAAATTGTCATTGCTTTATTTAAGGTAGAACTTGAAAATTATGTAAAACTAAATGTGTTAAGAAATTAGTCACTGGAGAATCTGCTTGGAACGTCATAACATTACACAGCCCGCCAAAACTCTAGCAAGCAGACTGGGGCTGTCCGCGCATCGCCTTGGTGAACGACCCAACAATCAATGCTGGAAAGAGCAGATCTTTATTTAAAACATTCCAACCTTGGGGGCATTCAGAGCTCCTCAGCTCAAAGCCTTCCTTTCCCATGAGACCCAGGACTTCCCATGCTCCCCACCAGGCTACTAACCAAAGGCCCCAAAACGTTCCCACGTCCTTACCTTAAGCTGGCTGCGCAAACAGTTCTCCAATCCCTTTGGAAGGTACCGAAGTCACCATCCTCGTGCAGGAGCTCTCTCCTTCAGCACCTGTAATACTTGTTCATCAGCCTCCATTTTAGTAGTCCAAAGAAGCATGAGTAGCATTTCTCTGGATCATGGTGAAACTCAGGAAAGGTATAAGTCTTCATATTCATAGTCCAGGTAAAAATCCAGATGTTGCAAAACGGAATATTGGAAGGAAGTCCTTGTCAGTTCCCCTACTCGCATGGCCTCCTTCCACACTATAAACTACATCCTACGTAGCAGAAACCCTCCTTCTTTCTAAATCATGTGGCTAAGACTGCCCCCAAGCCACACGGCCTTGAGGCCCTGCGTGGCTGCCGCGCTTGAGTTTCAATCCTCACCCTGCTCCTGCTCCTGCTCCTCCTCCTCCGGAACCCCATTTCCGACTCCTCTCACTCTCCGCTACCTCCGCCAGTACTCTGGTCTCTTCTGCTTTCTCCAGCTGCCATCCTTAGTAGGGGCAGGCTTGGACCCCTGACATACGGGAACTGCCTTCCTGCACTCGCTGGCACAGGCTCCGGCACAGGCTCCAGCACAGGCTCCGGCACAGCAAGCCCCTCTGGTAAGGCAGTCAGGGTCAGGCCTATCTAGCTGGCTCCACAAGTCGGCCACAGCTACAAATTCAGGTCTATTCAAGAATTCATCTATGAAGCTAGCCAGGAGTTATTGATATGCAAAGTACTCTCAGCCAGTCTGCACCACCTCCATCCCCTCAGGCAATGACTGTGAGGGTTTGGGGGCTTTTCAGTCTACACCTTGTTCTGAAACTCATTCCTCACCTGTTACAATAAATTACTGTAGATCAGGTGGCATAAAGAAAGGTACTTACTTTCTCATAACTCTGAGCACTGAAAATCTGAGCTCAGAGAGCCAGTGTGCTCGGGTCTTAATGTGGGTTACCTTCCAGGGTTGCAGACAGCCCCTTTCTCACTATATTTATGTAACCTTTTATTAGTGCAGTGTAGGTGGAGAGAGGGAGGAAGCAAGCTCTCTGGAATCTCTTCTCACAAGGGCACTAATTCCTTCCCGAAGGCTCCACTTTCCTGACCTACCTAAGTGTAATTATCTCCCAAGGGCCCTAACTTTATATACTTCGACGTAGGGGGTCAAAGCTTTGATATATAAATTTGGACTGTGGTAGGAAGTGAGGGCACAATTCAGTCCGTAGTCCGTGCTTTTTCATAACGATGGTCAAGGTGAAAAGATGCAGACACTGACTCAGTGAATAGAGGGGACATCGCTCTGGCCTTTTATGATGACTCTATAATGATAGGCACTTTTTCTAAACTAAATGAAATTCCAGGCTCTAAGAAATATAAAGTTTCCAACAATACCAAGGAGCGGTATAGAAGAGAATGAGAGGATTACCTGGGGCAGGAGAGGATCCAAGAGACAAACCCAGAACCCAAGAAGGGCATTGCTGAGGGACTATAGAAATAGTGCCTGGGCGCTTAGGGAAAGTTTTCTAAAAAGGCAAATCATGTACATACGTGAAAGAGAGAGGTAAACATCCCAGTATTCTCAGGAGAAACATACGAAGGCATGAGGAGCAAGGGATTATTTCTGCAGTCAGTCTGTAGTGCAGGTTTTTCACTCTTCACAGCACCTTTTACAGAGAGAATGTGTAGAAATGTGTTGATGAACTTTTTCCCTTCTGCATACTTGACTTCCATCTAGTGAACAGATGTGCTTGGGTGTGGTATTTTTTTTTTTTATAATGGTTGGGGCTGCAGAAGGAATGATGGACATAGCATTATTATAAAATAGATGCAAAAAAGTAATACAAAATGTCTATCATGCACAATTTTGCATCACAATTTTCTGGCCTATAGGTTTGAACCCCTATACTGAATAGTATTATATATAAATCTAACGCTAATTCTAACAACATGAGAGCACATAATTATAACCAGCAACTTGATATCCTCAGTGAGGTTTTATTTTTCTGTGTGGGAAAACCCAGCTCTTCTGCTGCTCATGAAGTTACAAAAGTGATACCCACAAATACGTGAGCACGTAGAATGACCAAACAGATCACCCAGCCAACCTAGTGGATCACACCCACTGCAACTGGACAATGAAGTTAGTGAGCATAATTACCTTTAGTACATCCTAATCTCTGTTGGAATTCTAAGGCTTATCTTTGTTTCATTTATTCCTTGTCATCTATCATTAAATGAAAACCAGTATAATTCTAGCTAAGAGTTTCTTCTTGGTGGAATTTTTAAATTAGAAGCAATCCTCTGGAACTGAGCATGAATAATTTAAGAATGTGGCTATCAGAAAATCGCATTTTATTCCCAGAACTATTTTACTCCAAACACCAGGGGCATGTGTACATGAGACACTGCTCTTTCAAACCCCAGCGTCTCCGCAGCAGATATAGACAATTTCGTCTTGAGTATTCTTGGCCCTTGGTATCTAATTCCTAGCTTCTGTCTGGTTACAACGTTACACTATTTGGATGTCTAGAATCCAATGAATCATGATTATAACTTTAAAAATCAGGTGTGGGGTATAAATACTACATAATTGACATACCTAGAATATCCAACACCAATTACTGGCCCAAATAAAATTATTAAAAACCTGAAGTGTGATTTAATTATTTGTCATTAAATAATTACAAAGATTTGTTTAAATCTTTGTAAACTTAATGTTTTAAAAAATATACCAAATTTAGAGCATTCATTACTTGATGCTTACAAATATTCATAAAGTAAGGGAGGGAAGGCAAATATATCTCTTTAATCAATATATTTACTGAGTTTGCGAAAGATTAAGCCACTTTCGCAAGATCATGCAGTTTGGAATTGCTGGGCAAAAGCTTCAAAATCTAGTCCCCTTATTCTAAGTCCCACACTGACTGTATGAGGCATGAAAACAGTCCCAATAACAGAGAGATTTCATGGGATAGAGTACTAGACTGGGTCTCAGGGGAAGCGAGGTTCTGTGTACTGAGTCTATACATCATTTTATTTAACACACAATTACTGAGTACTTACAATGCGAGAGGGAGATGATAGTTGTCAGAGATATCAGGATGAAAAGAGAGACGATGTCTGCCTTCATTAAACTTACGATCTAGTGTAGCAAGGCAGACACATATGCATTAAATGATATAGACAGAATAGTGTTGACTTTACAATGAGTAAACAGGAGTTTTCAGTAAAATACACAGTGATGAAGGATTCCATCTGGGAGAATTAAAGTGGCCTTTTGATAGAAGATGTCTCAGAGCTAGGTTGCTTAAAATTGTTTGAGTTTTTCCCTGGCCAGTGTGACTCGGTTGGAGCAGAATCCTGTAGCCAAAAGGCTGCAGGTGCCATTTCCAGTCAAGGCACATATTTAGGTTGTGGGTTCACTCCCTGTCAGTCAGGGCCTGTGCGGGAGGCAACAAATAAATGTTCTTCTCTTGCACAGGTTTTTCTCTCTTTCCCCCTGTCTCTCCCTTCCTCTCTCTCTCTCTAAAAGCAATGAAAAAAAAGTCCTCTGGTGAGGATAAAAAAAAAAGAAAATAATTTAAGCCTTGATTGACAGAGAAAATCAGAATGTTTTAGCTATAGCTTTCCATTTGGAAAATGTAGCTACTAGTATTAGTCTTCTAACCAAATGTCGATAAGCTAATGGTACACAGGATTCCTTCGAGTCTGCTTTTACTTAGGTTATTAAGTCAATTTGGTAAGTTAAAGGAAAAATTTTATTGACGAGAACTGAGATATAACCATTGTTTTTGCTGGATTCCACAAGAATATTCTAATAATGAGCTTATGTCAACCTACCAACTCAAACATCATGTCTTATTGTGCTAAAAGATAAATTACAGGGATGTAAAAATAAAATTAAAAATAAACAAAAAATCAACAATGGTTTAATAGTTAAGTTTAACAAGTACAGAAAATTAGAAAAATGACTATAAAACTATCAGAAATATAAAAATTATTTGCTAATTAGGCAGAATAAAAATTTTACAAAAGAAAAAATTAGAATTAATAACAATGAAAAATGTACATATAGGATAGCTTTGGAAAGCTGAACATATAAAAGACAGAATTTCTCCCATTTTAAAGAGGAACACATAGAAATGACCAAATATTTCAAAAAATATAAAAAGCAAAGCTTATCAATGCATTTATTTCCACATATAAATTTTATATTTTTAAGGATCAGTAAACAGTAAAGCTAGCATACAGATACAGATAATTTCTTAGCAAGGATTTTGGACTGAAGCAAGTTTCAATAAATGGAAGTTAATGAGAATTAGTTAAAAAAACAAAAACAAACAAAAAGAAATTATTTTTAAAGTGTTGGAGCATATTTTGACTTATTGTCCAATTCCCAAAGTTTATCTGAGAAACAAAAGACCAATTCTTGTAAGTATTTCTCATGAAAATAGATATGATCACAAAATAACCTTCACTGACCTTATTATATATGTAGCATTAAATATGTATTTGTTTTTGTTTCTTTTTCTCCTTTTTAAATCACTGTTTTTAACTCTGCAGTCATATAGATGGAAGGGCTCAGGGAAAGATGACTGGTAAAACTTTTGCTTTCTGATAATCTGTTTTTATCTTTATTTTTATTTATTTTTTATTTTCATTTTTATTTTTTAAAAGATTTCATTTATTTTTAGACAAAGTATAAGGGAGAGAGAGAGGGAAACCTCAATGTGTGGCTGCCTCTAGAGCACCCCCTACTGGGGACCTAGCCCGCAACCCAGGCATGTGCCCTGACTGGAGAATCAAACCAGCGACCCTTTGGTTTACAGGCTGACACTCAATCCACTGAACTATACAAGCCAGGTTATCTTGGTTTTTAAATAAAACCTGAACATCCAATTAGTTATTTAATTAGTATGTATCTAATTGATCATTATTTGTTTAATTCTAAATTAATTTCATTTGGGAAAAAAACAGTGAAAATCCTTCTGTGATATTTTCTTTGCCACACCCATTATCCCTCAGTTCCAGAGATAATTTTATTTGCAATAATTTTTTCCCACTAACAGACAAAACATTTACTCCCAAAATTTTACTTCCACTTTAACATGGAACTCAGAATCTTTTCTCAATGATCCTATTTTGACATTACCCAGATTTCGGAATTTTTTTTATTATAGGAACACTCTTAACTAAGGTCATTGGAACAATGCATATATTTTTTAAGACACTGAAATAGAGAAAGGTAAGTTACATAAGCTAAAAGAAATACCTTTGTCATTGTTTAAAAAGATACATTGTAGTTCTAGTTTATTTTAACATTTCTTTCCCATTAGTTTTTATTTTTTTCATTGACTTCACTGTTGTCCATTTAATGCCTGTTTCACACCTGAGCCTCCACATCTCTACAGCCAATCCCTCGATGTCTGTCTGTCTCTCCATGTCTGTCTGTCCGTCTCTCTTACACACACACACACACACACACACACACACACACACATACACAAGATTGCCATGTGTTCATTTCCAGCTAAATTCTGACAACTTTTAGAACATAGCTCCTGATGACTTTATTACCATATTCTTCTACTTACTGTATTTTTTACTGCTGTTTGCTTAAATCAAAAGCCGTAGCCTTGCTTGAATGGCTCAGTAAATTAGTAAGTACAGCAGTAAGGCAAGGAAATACATGCTATTTAATGTAGTTAGAATTCATCTTGATTTGCTTGTTCAAATTTCATAGGATTATTATGAAGATTAAATAAATCATGACTGACATAAGTAGACAGCCTATCTAGACGGCCAAGGAGGCTCCAGCTAGTAGCAGCAGCACTGGGAGCAGGCCAAGGGTGGGGAACAGGAGAAGCTGCCAAGGGGACAGAGCTAGGCCATGGGAATGGGACCTGGGAGCTGCCTGGGCACCGAGCCACTCTCCTTGGGGCTGGAGATGGAAGTTCAAGTACTGAGGGTGTGCAGCCATTCAAAGAATGCCTTCAGTGTCTCTGCTCAGGGTCATGGCAGAGACACTGAGTTTCGCAGTGTCGCTCCAGGCTTCGCCTCTGCTGAGTGTGGGGCTGCATTGCCCCGTCACTGAGCAGTGCCTTGCAGATGCCCTGGCCCCTGCCTGAGAGACGGTGCGGGGTTTACAGTGTTCCTTTGCTTAGGCCTCCGGTTAGATCACTCGCTGTCAGTGCACCCTCAGTGCAGGCAGCTCACTCCATGCCTGGTAACTTTCATTACCAGATTGGGAGTGGGACCAGGAAAGGTAGACCCATGCACCACCAAAGTCAAAATGACAACAGGGGGAGGTCTGGACCAAAGAAGCCTGTCAGCCTAGCCTGGGGAAGGAAGGGATTGGTTGGGAGGCAGAACCAGCCAAAGTGTGAGAAAGCTTCTTGTCTGCCCCACACCCAGGTAATAAAGTCCCAAGGGAACAAAGAAACACTCTCTCTGGCTTGTGGCGCACTGGCTGGTGACCTGCACTGGCACAGCACACTGGTCTGTTCTCTCCATAAGCCACAGGGCCTAAGCAGCCCCATGACCCATGGCCTCTGCGAGGTGGCCTCTCATGCTCTCTTATCCACCTGGTGATGCATTTGCTGGTGTGTTCACGTGATCTTGTGGTCCTAATAGCTGCATGGCCCGTGGCTCCACGGGCTCCACACACAGGCTCCAGGAGGGAGCCTGAGAGGCACAGCAGCTGGCAACAAGCTAAGCTACCTGGATGTGGACTAACTGCTTAGCAGCTGCCTGCTGGCTCCAAAAGGCTGTATTTTAAAATGGAGCAGGAGCTCTGGACCTTGGCACTTGTCTTGGTCTTGAGGAGACAACCTTTGAGACAGGAGGTCACCATTCTCCTAGAATGCTGCAGCACCCGGATAAAACCTCTTTCCTTTCACACCAGCGTCTACCACACAAGTTTGGTTTTTGTGGTGGCAGGCAGCCAAACCTTGATTTTTTTGTTTGTTTGTTTGGTAACAAGACTATACAATACTTATCACGATATATGGGACATTCGAAGCTTTTAATTATGATGTCTAACTACTACTGCTATTACTATTATTCCTAATACCATGTAGTACAATACTAAGGGATATCCATCACTGAAAATAGAATTATAAAACACACGCAAGATTGTTAGGTACACGAACATTCTGACGAGTTACATTGTTTTCTCTTACAAGTTTTGGAACTGACTTAAAAGAGACACAGAAGTTTTGAGACAAAAATATAAGCTTAATTATCGGTAAATCAGAGCCAGAAAACACGCCTTGAGCTCTTTGCATCAATTTTCTTTCTACTTATTTTTGTTCCCTTAATTGTCTTGTGCATTAGTCCCTAACTACCCGCTGGGCAATGACTAGCTTATTTTTCAGAGGCACAACTGACCTGACTGAATTCATAATGTCACAGAAACATCAGGAACAGAGGAAAAGAGTACCTGTGAACCATGTCAAGCCGTATAAAGGGATGCAGAAAGGGAGAAGTTTAGATACATTGACTCCTCATTCACTGGTGTTTTTTTCTACCTTTCCCAATGATTTATCACTGATCACAGTTTCTTCTATAGAGAGAAATTAGTGCAGTTTGACAAAAATCAAAGGCTCTCTTCCTCACAATTCTTAGGGGCATGAAGTTCCTATTACACGGGAAGAAGAAGACAGATAAGAAAAAAGATGGCTCCCCTTTGATCACTTACCTACCTATTCATTTTGAGCAAATTTTCCACAACAGTGTGAGATCAGAAGTGTGGAGGAGTTGCTTGGTGAGTTTCTCACTTGTAATCACCAGCCCCGCATTCACACAGGCACCATCAGTGTGATTGGTTGGCGTTATCTCTTTCACTGGCTGATCTAATTGAAGAATAAGGATGTAAGGAGGAACAAAGAGGTTTGTAGGGTAAAATGTACTATAGAAAAGCTTTTTAGACTCTAAAGCATGTATAATGTATAGGGTAAAAAATTATTATGAGAAATCCCCACTGTACATAATGCTTATACTCTTCCTCTACATGTAACCATGTGCTTATGTGATTTTCTGATAAACTAGCCCCACATAAATCATGAATATAAATTGTGCCTATAATGCTTCACTTATTCTAGCATAATCTGGTTTTGCTGCCATGATTTGGACAACCGTCTTGGGTTCACCATTTATTAGACCCAAAGTAGAATCTGAAAAAAACAGTATTTATACCAACAAGTCTCTTTTAATATGAAACATATTTTGAAAAATGGTAACCAAGTAGAATTCACCATATATTTCATATTTTCACCATATTCCTGTATTAGGAAAAATAAAAATTCTAAAGGGAGTTGTAGTAAACAATGATTGGTTTTGGCTTCCAGAAATCTGTTACACATTTTTGGAAACTTTACCCCAAATATCCCACTGGAACACTGCTTACTCTGACTTACAGTCCCTACAATTCATTTAGCCCCCTTCGCCCGTGTCTTGAAGGATGGAGCATGTGATCCCATCCTAAGCCAGTCTATGTGTCACATCCTCTTGGCCCAATTGATTTGTTCATAGGTACTCACACCCCTGAATCTATTGCAGTCATCCTGTCACTGGAAAGAGCCTGAGAACAGAGTTTAAAGAAAGAAAAGTCAAGATAGAGCAGTTGCCTTGTAGATAACAGGGAAACTGAGACACATGTTCAGGGAGTACATATGTCTTATCAAATAGCTGAGGCCTTAGAGCTTTCTGCATGCTATTCCTTCTGCCTGGAATGTCCTTTCCCATAAAATCACATTGTATATCCCTCTAGGAGCTTCTACAAAAAGAATCTTCTCAGAGACAACTTTCCTGACCACCTTACCCTGTTTTATTCTTCAAAAGCTTTGTAAGGAACTGTTACATGGCACATTTGTTTGTTTCATGTTTATTTTCCTGTTCTATAGGAGAGACTTTGCTTGTTCTTTCCCCAGCTATTTGTCCAACCACAAGACCAGGTCCTGAAATTTAGCAGAAGTTTAAAAAATATTAATGGTATAAAAAACAGACAGCACTTCATTTGAGAAAGGTACAAACCTTTCTCAACAGGCAGTGTTTTTCATTAATTAAAAAAATTAACCCCCCTAAAAGTTGCAAAAATATACTATGAATTTGAGCATCTCTCACACCTAGGTTCACAAGGTGACATCATGCCATACCTTCCTCCACCCCCCACTTCCAATATGCATCTGCTGCCCTTTTGTCAAACCATCCAAGAGTACACATTTCCTTCTCTTCACACTTAAGACACCTACACAATTAGCAAATGCATACTTTCATGTTATAGGAAAAGCAGCAATAACAACAAAATTATTGCTAAGAAATAGCAGGATCATATTGAACAATCTCAAATGATAAAACAAAGAGAAAATTGCATTTAGATATTTTCCTTCCTATCCTTATGAATTTTATGAAAGAGCCATAACAGAGAGTGAATCTGAATGAATACTAGATAATTACTTTGAATAGTAAAAGAATGATTTTGCACAGTGGGTCATATTGCTGGAGATTTAATGTTCATCTGCATTTATTTTATTATACTTGTGCATGCATACAAGGTGTAATGTGTCAGAGATAGATTTCTTTTTAAATATGTCATATGTTTCGTCCCCTTTGCCCTATCCCTTATCCCTCTACTTATGTGACGGTAACCAGGGCAAGAATCCTATGCAAGTAGCTAGACACCCACAGGTGAGTCAGTAGCACAAATCATCTTTCTATGTTTATTAAGGGGAAGAAGGCAGCTGTTTTCCCTCCCTCCCACAAGGGGGTTTTCCTTACTTCAAGCCCTTCAGTGTATAAATAAAATCTCAGAAATTTCTAGGTATATTTATGTGTTTCCAGCCTTTATAACATAGAGATGTCTCCAAATTCTAGGCTACATCATTTTGACATGTAAATATCTAGAAAGACAGCCACTTCAGACTTCCTGGCACCTTGAGTGTGACATTATTATTTAAAATAAGAAAAAGATACTTAGTCTTCCTTCCCTTTTCTGACACAGACCTCCTAAAACCATGGAAATCGCCTAAGTGATGGGAGCCATAAAGGTGTCCGAGGCTGTGTTCCCGAGGCTGCTTTTGGAAGTCACCTAGGTAACCTAAGGAGAGTGGCTAGTTGCCAGGGGAGCCAATCTTGTGATTACAGGGTTGAAACTTTCAGTGCTCTTTCCCCACCTCCTGGGAAGGGAAAAGGGAAGGAGGGAGAATCAGTTGCCTAGGTCAATGATTTAATCACTCTTGCCTGTGTCATGAAGCCCCAAAGGAATGGGTTTGGAGAGTTTTCAGCTTGGTGAACAAGAGCGTTTCCATGTGCCCGCATGCCAGGACTCAGACTCCAGGAGAATCAAGGCTTCTTTGTTTGGGACCTCACTTTACCCATCTGTGCATCTGGCCGCTGGCTCCTGTTCTTTAATAGCCTCTGTAACATACAGGTAGCCTACTGAGTAAACGTGTCCGTGGCCAGTGTTGGACCTGAGTACTTAAGTATGGCTAAAAGAAGAATTGAGAACCAAGGAACTAAATCGGAAGGGAAAGTTTATTTAGTAAGCAAAGAGAATGTACACATGAAATAAAAGAATCAAGTGGGTGGCTGAACAAGCTGCCCTGGGATGTTGGCAAGGGCTCCTTTGCTAGCCCGAAGGGGCAAGTTGGGAGCTGCTACTTCCTTCTTCAGATTGACTTATCAGAGCCTTTCTTGTCACCTTTTATTCTTCTATGAGTCATATGAGGCTTGTCTGCTGTCCCTTGTTTCCCCTCTAAGGGGGTTTACGACTAATGATATGAAAGGTTAGGGGTTCCAAACTGCATGACTAGTGATATGAAAGGTTAGGGGTTCCAAACTGCATGACTAGTGATACAAAAGCTCAACTGCAAGGCCAGTGAAATGGTAGGGGAGAAAAGGTCATGCTGGGGGTGAGGTCCTAGCACAGTTTTGCCTGTTGCTAGGTACCTGACCTATATTTCCTACTCTGCTTGTGCCTGTCTAACTGCCTACTACAAACTGGCTTCTTGAATGGTTTTTGGGAACATCCAGTTTATAGCTATTTGGTCAGAAGCATGGTTTACAACTGGGACTTGTGATTGGAATCTAAGTAGAGAGCAGTCTTGTGGGACTGAACCCTAAACCTGTGGATATGATGCTACACAAGGTGAACAGTGTCAGAATTGAGTTGAATTGTAGGATTCCTAACTGATCTCAGAGAATTGCCTGGGGTACGGAGAACGCTCCTCCACCATACACAGATGTTGGGATTGGGTGCAGACCTCTTTCTGGAATTTCACCTGGGGACCTTGCTTGCATTGTAACCATTTGGTCCTTCCTAGAAAATAAGAGGGGTTTTATTATCCCTGTTGCCAGATATGGACCGGGACCAAGGCTGGTCTGCAGGACTTGTCTGGAAATGGTTTCTTCCATGGTATGGCAGGAAATCCATTTCAGTTGTATGTGCATAGGATGATTTGAGGCCTAGTGGAAAGATTTATTGGAGGGGCACACATGTCATAGATGTCCCTGAAGAGATTGCTGCAATGCATCATTTACAACCAGGTGTGTTTGTCTTGCTGCGGAAGTCCAACCTCTGGGGCCAGAGGCTCACACTTGTTCTCACCAAGCC
This sequence comes from Mormoops blainvillei, assembly GCA_004026545.1. NCBI lineage: Eukaryota > Metazoa > Chordata > Mammalia > Chiroptera > Mormoopidae > Mormoops > Mormoops blainvillei. Next base: position 52,461 of record PVJD01009090.1, on the reverse strand, counting down.
AAGAAGAAGGGTCAGTGCCCAGAAATGCTGTGCCATTGCCCTGGCACAAGGCTTTTGTAATCTAGCTTAAGCTCTATCCCCCTCTATCCCACTTTTGACACTGCTTTGGCCTGTGTAGCTGTCATACCCAGGCATGCACTGCTGCTATGGAGAGAGAGCGGAGAAGTGTGCCTGGGGCCTTTGTTAAGCCTTGATTATATCTCCTTGGGTTTGGGAAACACCAAGCCTTTTTTCAAACTATCCCATCTCTTTCCTGGATCTTCCTGGGCTGATCCTTTTCCTAGACTCCTCCCCTTTATGGTTGCCATTTTGGTTCCTAATGCGCATGCCTCGAGGTTCTGCTTTGTCAACCAGCTTCTACTGGTTGCTTGCAACCAGCAAAGGAATTGCACCCCTCACTGTTTTATCCCTCCATCCATAACCCAGGTCATTGTTTCCCCTGGGAGATTGGAAAGCCAGTCTATCCTGCCTTCTCAGGGATTAAATCGATTTAGTGGAGGCTGTGGCTGTCCCCTGGGGTGTGTGAAGCTACCCCTTCCTAGCTAATCAAGCTAAACCAGCTGTCTTACTTCTCTTTTGTTATTACCTAACTAGCTGCCTATACCCACATTTTCAGATAATAGTGTTACTGAAGCAAAGTGGGGTTTGGCTGCCTACCATCATCCATAGGCAAATTCCAGAGGCAGAGATTGGTGAGAAAGGAAAGAGGTCTTTATTCAAATTTTCACTGATCTGGGAAGATGAGGGACTCCCCATCTCCAGATTCATCAGACAAAATCCAGTCTACTTTGTGATGCTGGGCTGGGATTCTGAAAATGACATTCCTTCTTTGTTGACTAGTTTCCTGTTAGGATCTGTCACAAGAAGGCACAGAGGGAGAGCATAATGCTGCGCAGCGGGGAAGCAATGAACCGTGCCTGCCTGGCCCGCTGTTACTGTGCGCGTCACCACAGCAGCGGCCCTTTACCCTAGTATAGTAGTTACCTCCCATAATAGTAAGTGGGTACAATTTCCTGCACTTCTTCAGGTACTCCTAAAAAGCCTTATTATATTTTTTCAGATATACAAATACTATCTGGACAGCATCTGTCCTTACCTGTCTGAGACTCAGGTCCTGAACTTCTGAGGCAGCAGTACTGGTTGGGCAGGCTCCCCCCACAGGCCTCTGAACCCCAGCTTTGTTCCCTCAGCCTGAGGGGTGGTGGACTTTTTCTGCTGTTACCTCTGTAATCCCTTTTGCCTAGTCAGGTATTCAATATATGTTTAAACAATTTCCTATCTTAAAACTATTTCTTTAAAACAATGGGTACGGTCTCCCTTTTATTACTTGGCAATAGCGGGCAGAGTTAAAAATCAGAGGGCATCATATAAAGGAAACAATATGAGCTTCAAAATTAGTAAGATAAAGATTCAAAACCTCTAATCAAGATATATTTATAATGTAATCAAAATTTTATGTATTAACTCTGAGCCTCAAAATACATGGATTTGTTTAAATAAGTCAATATCTGATGGTGACTTAGATAAAATGGCTTAAATAATTTAGACTTCCTCATTTTTAATGTGAAATATTTGGACAAGAAGAGGATTCATTTTGAGCCCCCAAATTCCACTGTACTTATTGCAAAATTTTCAAGAATTTGTTAACACATAAGTCACATGTGAAAATACTTCTAATCCATGCCATTTAATCTCAGAGGCAGGAATATCAAATCTAATAAACACTCACACTCAGACTCAGACTACAAGATTGAACAGCACCCACTAGTTATTAGATGTGGAATCACTAGAATTAACCATATTTTTCATTCATTATAAGGCAAATTAAATTAAACTATTTTCTCTTTACACTTGGAATTTCAAGTGAGAAAAAAAAACACATCATAGATATTTCACAGATATCTAGAGCAGTTATAAAATCTTTGTTATTTGAAGTTCTCACTTATTATAAAAGACCTTTTTGATACATTTTCTTTAAAATGTATTAAAATTAAGATAAAATAAATTCCTTCCCAGCTGTATTTAATCTGTTTGGGAGGGTTATGTTTTTTATGTGGTACCATGTGTCAGTATGGTGAATTTTCTTGTTGAATTATCATACTCACTAAATGTTGATTCAGGTCAATTTTATATACAATCTGTCTTTTATAAGAAATTACAACAAGTAAAATAAAACAGAGATGTGCCCAAACTTCCTTCAATAATAAGTTAAATATAAGATCATGTACTGAATTCTGACAGCAGATATTTCTCTTTCTCCACATCCTTTATTTCTAAAATGTTCCTTTTAATGAATACATCCAGACTAATATCCTGATAATTTAAAATAAACAACTGTTATGGCTTTAATTTTGTTATTGTCTTTACAGTCCCTGAATCAGTTTTCTATAAAAATCTAAGAATCTAAATGGCATTCAAGTTCCTTCCAACATAGAATGAGATTCTTTGGTCTCCTTAAAGGTTCTGACCTTCACTTTTCCATCATTGACTAGCCTAGTTTTTTTTTAAAGGAGAGCCAGTACACATCCTCATTTCTTTTCATTTCTCATGGTTTTCATTGAAAATTGGACACGTCAATAATATAATGTGAATACTCTATCCCTCAGACCCTCCATTCCCCAGGTTTGGGTGTTCTTGCTGCATGTTCTTGTTATTGGTGCTGCTGTTTGCTCGTTTAGTGACTTGTCTTGAATAATTCTGTTAAGTCTGTATTCTCGGTGAAGTGTAGCCAATGAAGTCCCTGCTTTGTTTGCTTAGCGGTCAGCTCTTGACTGGACAGAGATTTCATCAACTGTTTTGTACTTATTTGTCTTCCAGCCCTTGCTACGGGTCTCTGTGCATGCGCTGGGGCACACCTTCAGTGCTGTGGCAGCGGGCCATCCTCTGCCTCAGCCTTCATGTCTGTTTCTACACATGAGGAGTCTATTCATGCTCCCCACAATCTTTCCCAACATTAGCTTCAATTCTACCTTTTCCATTTTACTTGAAGGAAACTATTCATACAATCGGGATGATTTGTTTTAACAGACATCATTGTTACTATGAATAAACATGTATGCTCACTTTGGAGAGTTTCTAAGTGTAATTGATCCTTGGAAACCAGAGTAACTTTCTAGGTAAAACTCTGTGTAACAGAGGTATGTGGTTTTAGAAATCTTTTTCTTGCTACTGTTATAGTATTGGATAGGTGGAATTATGGTTTTCTTCTCTTTGTAAGAGAACTCTGATAATTCAATGAATACTTGTTGACTGATGACTTGAAAGTTCTCATTCTATTTCAGGTGAGCCAGAAATTGCTACACATCATCTTTATTCAAAAACCATACAGTGTCTTTTCTTTTGTGTTCTGTTTAAAATTGATTTTGAAAGCAAATACATGAAGATATATATATATAATTTCTTACATTTACACAAATGTAGATCAAGTATACGCGCATATTGTGTTTGTGTACATTTAATAAGGGAGGTGAGATTAAAAAGAAGAAAAAGGATTGTCACAATTTGTCCTCAATCAATATTTGAATCTGCTTTTAAAAAACAACTTTTCCTATCTTGCCCTTATCAGTACTATCTGAGGAAGTAGGATGCTCATTTATATGCAGTACAAATTATTTTCATTTTGGATTTAGTTCCTTTGTTAGAAAATATTTGGTGTATATTGCCTACAGATAACTTGTATACCTCAATATAAATTTTATTAATGACAAAACCAATACCAAGACAGTGTCACTGACAATAAACCAATATAAATATTGTTACTGCATTGATAAAGTTAAACGCTTTTCCACACTTACAAAACCATTGTTAGATACTTAGCTTTATTTGCCCAGTGTTGTGTGTGCACACCCAGATGCACCATACATATGGATATGAAAATTTACTTCAAATCAATTGATCAGAAAAATGAAAATAATGCTCCCAAATTTAGAGATTTTTATCTGTATCTTGCCTCAGACTTTACTTCTTTCTGAAATGACAACTACCAAAAATTAAAAGCAGTTTTTGAAATTCAAGCTTACCAATCCTTCTTCTCTTTTAGGTTTTCTGGGAACAAATAGTTTCATTTGTTATTTTCGAAAACTCGATCTATATTCCATTTAAAAATATTTTTTAGAAAAAATTTACTGGAAAATATGAAAGTTTTTAGGCATTTTCCCTTTCTCTATGGTCTTATTTTATTACCTCTTTAATTTTACCACTTTCTAGCTATGTGATTTTAGCCAAATTGCTTACTCATAATAAGCCTCAGTTTCTCTTCTATAAATGAAAAGTATAATGGCAATGCCTCACTCAAAATTATTGGAAAAATTAAAAAGGTATTGTTTTCTTTGGGGTTAGCACCTAGTAAGAATGCAATAAATACCAGTATTATTACCAAATGTACATCATTCATTGATGTAAGTTTTCTGCTATTGTGAGAGGTCAAAATCTATTTTCCCCTGCTTTATTGAGATATGACTGACAAAATTTGTATATTTAGCTTGTACAATGTGATTTTTAATTTTTTTTCAATTTATTTAAACTAAAAAAATGTGTTGTACAATGTGACTTTTAAAAAGTGTACAGCGTGATTTAATATACATACACATTAGAAAATAATTACCACATCAAGTTGATTAACACTTCCATCAACTTACATAGTTACCCTTATTACGTGTGCAGTAAGGATACCTAAGATCTATTCTCTTAACAAATTTCAAGTATACAATACAGTACTATTATCTATAATCACTAGTCTATGCATTAGCTCCTCATAATTTGTTTCTCTTATGATGGGAAGTTTATATACATTGACCAGTAGCATCCCAACCCCAGTGCTGCTCACCACAGAATTTTTACTGAAAGAGAGGGGTCTTTTTAGACTTCCTTTACTTTAAAATTAATAAGGACCTTTTTTTAAAGTCACAAACTTTCTGAACATTATTTTTCTTAAGATTTCAATCTATAAATGTTATCAAATTTTAAATTTAACTATTGATAATTCTGAATAAACACATACATTTTATTTATTCTTTAAACAAAGTTGGATTGTCTCAAGTTAAAAATTTTCTTAAACGTTTAACCTCATTCATAAAATTAAGCACGTTTCCTTAAATATCTTAAACTTCAATTATAAATATAAAAAGATTTGATTTTCTCTTTTGAGTTCTTCGAATGCCTAAAAGAATAGAACCTAAGAAAACAACCAAAACTTTTGTGAGCCCTTAATCAAACTGTATCAAGCTAATGAATTAAACATACAGTAAATAAATTTAATTTAAACATTAAAAGAATGTATACATTTAGTCAGGTTTTATTTATCTTTTTTATATTCACATCACAAATTTAATACCAAAGACATTTTCAAATTGAAGTTCCAAGATTAAAACGTTAGATTCTCTAAACACCAGATGTTAAATAATAAACACACAGATTATCCTCAATTTATATCAAATTAATATTGACATTATTTCATTCACCAGCCCTATTCTCAAATCTTTTTCTTATTTACTTACAAACTTAGGAAACCAAAAATACTATCTCAGATGATCTAAGATTATTTTAACCTCTTAGCAACTATTTCAGTCCCTACCCAGCACTCAGATGGATACAATGTGTCATTTTTATACTTACTTCAACCACAGGAGATTCCGAGCACCCAGCTCCTTACAATCTGAGATTAAATACATGATTTTATTGGATGTTCTTCTGCAGTTCCATTTTGGCCAACTCCTATCCTCATTTTAACACTCTACGCTCATTGTAATGGCTTTAGACATTTCTAATAATTCCAATTTTTCATTATTATTAAAAACATTTTTGTATTTATAAGTGGCCTCACTTTTATTTTGTTGGTTGGATGTTTAATAATATGTAAGTGTTCATAGTCTTGCTCTAAATAAGCATACATTGCAGTAAATTGTTTTATAGAAATAATTCCAACCACTATTGAAAATACTGTATTTAAAGTTAACACTTGAGAGTAGGCCTGTCTTACTCTAGTGCATTGTGGAGTTTGGCAAATTTCACAAAATCCACAATTGTGCCAAGTATTATTTATGAACTGAGTAAAAGTTTATCAGATAATATTTTGTCTTTCCCCATGCTTTCAGATATTATAACTAATTAAATACAATTTATTTTAAACATTACTAAATTCATAGCTTTTTCTATTATGTAGTCTTCATTGGATGCTAAAATGCAATTACATGTACCTGGGACTCCATAGACTATTATAGTAGCATATGGTCTTTGTATTGCAAATTTTTTTTAACAAAAATGAATAATATATAGTCCCTAATTTCAAGGAGTTTACACTTTAGTGAGAGAAAAAAATGTGTACAAACTGGACAACTATAAAACACATACTATGACAAAGTGTGCATGATATGAGTAGGAGAAATGAGAAATGGTTAATTCAGACTGAAAAGTCTGGAGAAGACTTCATCAAGTCTTTGTAAGAGTCGAAATACATGGAATATATAATTGCTTAAATTTAAGTCTGGTCACATTGCTTCACTAAAACTTAGCATCTATCAACATATTTAAGTCTATTATTTTATAAAGACTTGCTAAAATAAAATAAATACATATTTATTCTATATTAACCACGGGGCAGCAAAATACAGCTCAAGAGCCTAATCTGGCCACTCCATTTGTCTGTCTATTATTGATGGTTATTTTGCAATAGTGATATATTTGAATAGTGTAACTGCAACTTTATGGCTGGTAAATCTGAAAATACTTACTCTCTGGTCCTTGACAGCAAACATATGCTGACTCCTGCTAAATTTATATTAATACCAGACATTCCTGGAATGTTAACCCAAGACTTCTAGCTGTCCTAACATCTCGAGGCTTCTGGTTAATTACCAGAGCCGCTAGCGATGGCATCACTCTCATTTTTCTGGACCCTATTTTTCAGAACTATCTAATCAAGAAAGAGCAAATGCCCACCTTATACATGTTTTTAAGTGATAGAACTGCTGCCTTTTTTCCTTTCAGACATTCAGCTGCCTGAACTAATTTACACCCAAAGCTTAATTAGGTCCCTGGCAGGCTCGCCTATATGTTGTTGTAGCAACACTTGGAAAATGGCCACTTTTAATTGCCTTTGAAAAAGGCTTATGAAGAAAGGCATAAAGCATTTTATATGGAAATATATAGAAGTCTTTAATTAAATAAAAGGGCCCTGACTTCTAGGAGTTTACCATCAGAATATATTGAAAAGTTTGAAAATAAATTATGTGTTTCTGTTCAACTACAGATTCTTCATCATAAAAAACTCTCACCTATGAATACAGAGTGAACAGTAATTTTTGTAGTCTCAATTCTTAAAGTCTTAATTCATAGAATAGTAAATATGAGCTATATTCAAGATTTCTGTCATATGTGTTTTTTAAGAATGTCAATTTATGAACATTTATTAAAGACTTAACTGTTTATCCTGTATTAAGAACACCAAGTCAAAATGATCAAGATATTGTCCTTAGCTTTAAAATGTTTATATTTATTTATACAGAGGATGCATATTTTCCAAGGCAATTGTGACATAATGAGCTACTCTAAGTTCTACGAGGAATGTATGTTGCATAATGGAATTCACTTAGAAAGATTGGAGTAGGTTCATTGGGAAAATGACATTAAATAGGACCTTAATGTATGGGCAGATCATTTTTTTTCAGTCCTCACCAGAGGATATAATCATTGATTTCAGAGAGAGAGTTAGTGGGGTGGGGGCGGGGAGGTGAGAGAGAGAGAGAGCAAGAGAGCACTGTGAGAGAGAGACATCAAGTGGCTGTCTTCCAAACCCACCCTAACAGGGGATCAACCCACAACCAAGGTATGTGCCCTTTCCGGGAATCAAAGCTGCAACTTTTGGGTGCACAGGACAAGGCTCCAACCCACAAAGCCAACCAGCCAGGGCTGGGCAGACCATTTTTGAAGTGAAAATGCAAAAGAAGAATTTTACAGGCAAGATAACAAGCCAAATATCTTTACTAGAGATGAATGTTTTTTGATGTTACAAACTTCTGAATACAATGTGGTTGCAAAATGTTATCATCAATAATATCCTAGTCAGTAACAAAATTAGTTAGTTAGTCTTGTATTCAAACTTCAGCATTACACTTAAATGCTAGTTATTCATTTGCAAAATAAAATTCTGATTTGAAGAACTCATTAAAATTTTAAAAAGAAGAAACAAATGGATAATTGACTTTCCATGACATGGTTTTAGAGAAAGATTAACTTGCTTCTGCAACAAACATTTTAAACATAACATCAACTGACAGTGCAATTCCTTTTTTCATTTGTCTTATACTCCTTTTTTTAATTTTCTCAATAGCATTTCATTGACAAAATCCAAATACTAGTATTTGAGTATATATTCCATGAGTGTTGCCAACTATTCATTTAAGTTTAAAACTAGAAAAGAGGATGGTCTTATATTTTCCTAAGCTTTATGTCATAAACAAAGAGCTATTTTTTCTAGGAGGCACTGATCCCACATGAAAATGTGTTGTACACCAATTACCCAGAGACAGAAATTGTCTCTCACTCAGGAAGTCAGTTCAATTGAAGGAGCCACAATACCATCTAGTGTCAGCTACATGTAGTCTCTACCAGCACAGGAAAAAAGTAGTAGACTAAATTAACATGGAAAACAAAACCTGTGCCATCATTGTTAAATAATCTCAGTAAGTATGTTGTCTGGCACTGAGTGTTCCCTGATCCTCCCCTATCTTTTATTTAGTTTTGAACCAAACTTGTCAAGAAAAAGACATGGGTCTCCTCAGTAGTTAATAGTCCGCCATTTTGCTCTTTACAATGACCCCATCAATAATAGCCCATGGGATCATTAAACAACATTTCTTAACAGAAATGTCATTAAGCAAAATCATCTGTGTTACAATTCAGCAATTATTTATCCCTGGTTGTATTATCTATGCTAAAGCTATTTTTATTGTTTCTTGACTTTTGTGTGTCATTGCAGTCTAGAAATTGACTCTTTCTCCAAAATGGACTGAGTTGTTTTAAAAGGTTGTGTGTCTTGGGAAGTATTTCATCTAAACTTAAATGAGGTCTCCCACATGGAATTCATAAGATGGAGTCATGTCCTTACATCCTAGGTTCCCTGAGTGCCAGGGTCCTGTCCTATTAATTTGTTTCTTCTGAAAATTGCTCTAGGGATTGCTTTCATTGCTTGGGCACACACAATAAATACTTGGAACTGATTTATAATAATACTGCCCATTTCATTTTTTAAATATATGCAACAGTTTCACAATCACATTTTGAGGTATCTGATTTTAGAAGGGGGTGTGTATATCTTTGACTCACAAATATTTGCCCACAAAGTCACCCAAAAAAGAAAATAGCTGATATCTGAATTCTGCCTTGGAATATAGCCTGCTATATTAAAACAATATTGATACGATTTAATCTACTGCTGTATCAGACTTTACGAGAGCTCAGTGCACATGTTTTATATACAATTGACACATAATAAACTGAATACATTTAAAGTGTACAATTCGATCATTTCTGACCTATGTATACTCACATGAATCCATCATCACAACCAAGATAATAACATTTCCTTTACCTTCCCCAAGTTTCCTCCAGTTCCTGTGCAATCGCTCTGTCTGCCCTCCATGTGTAGGTGTTATGTGTTGAATGATGCCTTCCCAAAATTCATATGTAGAAGTCTTAACCTCTAGTACCTCAGAATGCAATCGTGTTTGGAAATAGGTCCTTCAAAGAAGTGACTATGTTACAAGGAGGCCCTTAAGGTAGGCCCAAATTCAATCTGACTGGTGTCTTGTAAGAAAGGAAATGTGGACACAAAGAGACACCTTGCCCATATGTGCACAGAGGAAAGGCCACAAGAGATCACAAGCAGAAAGCATCTATCTGCAAGCCAGGAAGAGAAATCTCAGAATGAAATCAAACCTGCTGACAACTTGATCTCAGACTTTTAGCCTGGATAACTGTGAGAAAATAGATTTCTAGTGTTTAAGCCAACTCACCTATGCTATTTTGTTAGGGTGACCCTAGCAAACTAATACACAGGACAACCAATAGCTATCACTATAGGTTAGATTGGACTTTCTAGAATTGTATATAAAAGTACTCTTCTGGGTATGGCTTCTTTCACTGAGCATAATTTCTTTGAGGTCTACCCATGATGTGGCTGTTTCAACACATTCTTTTTTTATTACTGAGTAATATTTCATCAAAAGGATATATCAGGGTTTTTTTTTCATCCGTTCATGTATTGCTGGACATTTGTGTTAGTTTCTGGTTGGGAATATTACAAATAAACATTCCATAGACATTTGTTACAATTATTGTTAAAGATATGTGGGTTTTTTAATCTTGGGTAATACCCAGGATTAAAATGTCTGGGTTATATGATAGACATATGCTTAGCTTTTTAAGAAACTGTTAAATTGTTTTCCAAAATTGTTGTACCATTTTAAAATCTGACCAGTAGTCTTTGAGAGTTCCAGTTGGTCCATATCCTTACCAAATTTTTGGTCCATACCAAAAATTGGTATGTTCAATCTTTTTAAGTTTTAGACTTTCTGACATGACTAAATGTTAGACATGTTAGAAAGTGAGTCACTGTTTTAAATGTTCTATTATGGCAGAGCAGTGATAGTGCGCATCTTTTCATGTGCTTACTTGCTAAACGTATGTCTTCTTTGGTGAAGTGTCTATTCAATTCTTTTTGTATTTTTATTGTGTTGTGTATTTTTTATAATTATTTGTATATTCTGAATATAAGCCCCTTATCAAATAAATGATTTGCAAATGTGTTCTCCAAGTCTGTGGCTGATCTTTTCCTTCTCTTACTAATATCTTTCACAGAGCAGAATATTGTAATTTCAATTAAGTCAATTTATCGCTTTGATCTTTTATGGTTCATACTTTTGGTTTTATATCTGGGAAACCTTTGCCTAACCTCAAGCCAAAAAGATTTTCTTGTATGTTCTCCTAGAACTTTTATAGTTTAGGTTTTAAATTTAAGTCTGTAATCCATTTTCAATTAATATTAGTATATGATTATTTTTTGTTTTATATGTAGAGTCAATAAATGTAGTAATACTTTTTTGTCTCAAATGTTCTGCCACCACACTTACTGGTTTCAATAGCCTTTATAATTCTTTCATCTTTTTTCACATCCTTTTATCCAAGTTTTAGATCCCATCCCCTTTCTAAGTCGTCATGTTTCTTACTGTGTCAGGAATACAAACATCGTTCAAAGCTTTTCTCTTCTGTTTTCTTTCCTTCATATGTATGCAAGTCTCCTCTATGAAAAATAAAAAGTAATACAACACTTTTTTGAACCTATATACCTTTTTAAAGACAATATTAACTTGCCTTGTTGTTCTCTATAAACTTTCTCGAAAGAATTATTTACTTTTTGTTTTTTCTCTGCTTTACCCAGTACTCCCAGATGTCTAGCCTAGTCATTGCACTAAAACTGCTCCTAATATTCGCACTTGTGATTTCCCTTTGCCAGGCACACAGGTCCCATTTCACCTTTCGTCACAGAGGCTGTCTGGGAGGCATTACACTGCTGACTTCTCGCACTGGCAGGAATTCCCTAAGTCTATGCGACTGCCCTCTGCTGGGTCTCCTGCTACCTGTACAAACCTCCTTAGTCTCCTACTATGTCTCCTCTCCTTCCCTCTGTTATTTTAAACGTGTTTACCTATATTTTCTCTTCTTATTCTATACTCTCTACTGGTGATCAGATACAAAGCAGCTATACTCCTTTCACATTTTAAACAATGAATCTCTGTGTACATTGCTAGTCCAAACGATTGTAACCAGACTATGTAATCAAGTCTCTACTGCACATTTTCAGTAAGAATATCAAGTGCAATGTATGTCACACTTAACTAATTTTTCTTTTATCCAATCACGTGGCTTTTTCTTCCTTTTGCTGGCTTTGCACTCACCCTGTAACCTAAATCAGAAAAATGTGATTCGGTCTTAACCATTCCTCTCCTCCACTCTCCATGAAGAATAAGGAAGATCTTTCAGTTACATCTCTCATGTCTCCAGTCAATGCTTCCTCCCCATATGCACTGTTCCTACCCTCATTTTATCTCATCTGAAGTTTTGAAAAAAGACTTTAAATGGTTCCACGGACTGCAGTTCTTACTGTCTACAAATTCTAATTTTAATTCTGATGAATGAACAAACTTTTTGAATGGCCAATCTGTTCATGGAAACCATGTGTAAAAGCACGTATCTCTACTATCTGTAGGCAAAATCGCACCCATTCTTATACAATGCCCTATGCCTCCCATAACTGGCGTACTCTGTTTGCCAGGCTTTCTCTTAAATCTTATCACTAACAATAATTTCTCAACATGAATTCTAAGCTTCATATATACCTATCATCTTAAAGTTTCCTGAACAGAGCACTTTAACATACCACCAAACCTTAATCCATGATATGTACTTTCTCCCTTAAATGTTCTCTGCTTTCCCATCGATTGGTGATCAAAACAACCTGAAAGGGTATATCATTCCTTCTTTTGCAAAGGTCCTTGTAGTAAAGCCTAGATGAGTATGCCCCCAGGCATATGCTTTCATAATAGCCCTAATATGTTATATGATAATTATATTTTTACCAATCCTCCCCCCCACCACTGCTTCACTTGAGGGCACAGGTCAGCTGTGTTTTTGTTTAAACCCTCAGTGGCTGGGACAATGTTTGGCACACAAGTTCCCAACATATTTGTTCAATGAATGATCAGTTTCCCTCTTTTCCTGGGGAGTTTTGTTCAAGTAGAGATCATTTGCTATCAGAGGTATAAAAATTTCCCTTTTTCTTTGAGAAAATAGACGTAGGGTAATGTAAAAACTCTGATGGGAGTTAGAAAATACTCCCTGAATTCAGTGTGACAAAAGGCAATTCGATACACTGAGAATACAGTAAATGTTCAACCCCTTGGAGGTTCGGTGTACAATAATAAACTCAAAAGGTAGTAATGATATTCGATCCCTATAGGTGCTCCTACTTATCCTAAAAAGGTTAAATATATTCTGTTTGCATAGAAAATAAGTGCTACTTTTGCTTCCTGTTCTTTATAATTATAGAAGAAATACTTGATAGTTTAAGATTTTTTTTTGTTCTAATTAGCTTGGTAGTTAATGGTTAAGAATAATTTAAAAATTAGCATAATGTGTATAAACTTAAGAACATAGTTTATATGACAAAAATCATTAATGTGATATTCTCAAAATACTTTATAAAAAACATTTTATAAAAAGCATTTTAAGAAGTATGGCCCCTAATCTATAGGTAAAAGAATAAAGAAAGGTTAAGTAAAGAAAGTTAAAATAATCATAAATCCTAAGATGTTTTATTTTCTTTATTTTTATCTCAATGTTCCATTTTAAAGGTCCTAGTCATTATAAAGTTATCAGTGAGAAAATGAAATATCGAGTCCAGGGCTGATAAAAGTCTTAATAAAAGAATACAGAATGAAAATTCACATTCTAAAGCCCTCTCTTCCATTTTAATTACTGTCCTGAAGCCGGCCAGCCAGCAGTCCTCACTGGAATGACCTATGAGAACATAAAAACCAGGGTGCAAAACTGGGTTCCATGTTTGCTTAGTTGTGTGACTGTAGGCTTATCATTAACCTCTGACTCTCTGTAAACTCACTTGTAAAGGGCAAAAATAGCAAAGCCTATTTAGCAAAACAATTTAATGAAATATATGTGTCAAACAGGATAGAGTGGGCTATGCTATGGCAAGTAAACAAAGCCAAAACCTCGATGGCTTGAAAGTACAAGTTTATTTCCCACTCACATTGTAGGTACTTCATGGTTTAGCAGCGGAACATCCTGCTCCATCCACACCACCCTCTCCCCAGGACCCAGGTTCCCACGGCATCTACCACCTAGAATGCTGCCCATCTGCCAAGCAAGGAAATGAAAGTGTAGCAAGCTGCATATTAACTTTCCAGGGGTGTCCAACCTTTTGACACTTCTGTGTCACACTGGCAGAAGAACTATTTTGGGCCACACATTAAATACATTATAGTACATAATCACATACACAAAAAAATCTCATAACATTTTAAGTAAATTTACGATTTTGTCCTGCGCTGCATTCATAGCTATTCTGAGCCGCGTGAGGCCTGTGGGTCACAGGCTGAACACCGTCCACCCAGGAGTAACACATACCATTTCTACTTACGTTTCATTGACCATATTTCAAGAAGGCAGGGAAGTATAAACCTGCCATGTGTTCCAGGGAATATCCAGGTATATTTATTTTATATCAATATTTTATATTAATGTTTAATATTAAAACATATACTGTAGCATTCATTCAATGGATAGGTCATATTAGTAATAGCTCAATGTATTGAGAGCTTACTCTGTTTGGAGCACTATGCTAATTAAGTCTCACATCAGCCTGTAAGGCAATACCTATATCTATCAGACACCGCTATATGCCTCTTCAATACCCATTCCCCCAGTGTTTTTATCTCTAACAGAGATGAGATTTCATTTGGGGTAACAGGATACAAAGCTCACATTATCCTTATAGCTACCAGGAACCAGGTGAAAAACCTCTGGCCAAACTATGGTATGTGGAATTCCCTAAACACAACATCACTTCTCGAAAAAATATCAATAAATAAAGCAGAATCCCCTCTTATTTCTGCAGAAGGCAGAAATGATGTCAAATGATACAAGCAGCCATTTGGGGACAGTGAGGTCAAAAGCATGGGGATGCAAAGATAACTGTGAAAAATTCGGCCATGACTTCATTGCTGATGGTGTTGATCTGTTGCTAGCAGTTGCTCACTGCTGGTCTTCCTGTTAGGTGAGCTAAATGAGTCTACACTTTTTTGAGCTGATTTATAAACATTTTCTCTTAGTTTGATCTGAATCATTCTTAATTAATTTATATTACCATGGATTAATAACAAAATAAAAAGAGTCATAGAGTAGTTGTATACACCGGCCAAAATATCAAGACCATTTAGTGCCGAAGGTGAGACATAGATATAGAAAGGCCTGACTCTAAAATGGGATATTAACAAGGGACTTTCCAGGTGATTCCAAGCAGTCATGAGTCAAACCCTCGATATTTCACATTTCAAAACATACGTGACTAAGTTATCGATCAAATGTAAGTTCTACTAAAGAACTGAGAAATTTTCAATGCTTGTAAAATAGTTTGCCTAAAATGCATGCTTCAGTTCAGTGTATCCAGGTTTTCTTACTAATGTAATTTGGGCAATAGGATTTCACTATTTAAATTTATTTTTCAATGAATGAATAACAGTATAAGTGAATATAGAATAACCAGTACTTTCTTTAGGCCTCAGTTCCCTAAATGAGTTATAGTCACTGATTAAGTAATATATATTGCTTTCTATTTTGTGTAATCTATGACTTCATTATGGTGATGAAAGTAGACAAGTTTTAGAAAACTAACCATTCTTTGCACACTGCTCCTGGTAGAACAAAAGTAACTACCTATCTGCTCCAGGATTGCAGATTCCTGAAGGCATGGTCATGCCTGCTTTGGTCACTCTATTTCCAGCATTTAATAGAGGATCTGTTCAAAATACATTAATTAATGGGTAGAATGTTCGATATTATCTGCCTAAACAGAGGGACATTACAAAAGAAAAAAAATCGGTTGAATTAATCATAGCTATTTGTATTGATTTTTTTTTTAGTTTGAAACCACTGTGAATGCTACAAATAGGCAAATTTTGACTTACCTAAATACAAATCTCCTTACCACTTGGAGTTGCATTTTGATTACTGATCTTGTGAGTCCTGAGTCACAGAATGTAATAAAAATAATAGTAAGTATTAACCTTAAAATATTATATTTTTCTAAATTGAGTGAGGGCACTCTGGTAATATTTACTGATAATAAATAGATTTTAAAATTTGAATGGTTTTAAAAAGTATTACTTCCTCATGTAACAGTCTCGTGTGCACTCTCTTCGGTAGTATGGTCCTCCTCCCTGAAGTAATTCAAGGACCCGGTTTCCTTCATCTCTGGCTGTACCAGGCTTTATCTCCATCTGTATACAGTTGGCAGAGGAGAAAAAGCACAAGGGAAATTCCATCACAGTGTTTTATGGTCTATGCAAGAAAGAGGTTTATACCCCCAGCACTCAGACCCACTGAAGAGAACTTAGATGTATGTCATAGTGAACAGCAAAGGGGCCTGGGAAATGTCGACTAGCTGTCGCTATGAAGAACAGGATAAAGGATCTGAGTAGACAACTGGTCCTGGGTACTTTATATTACGATTCTGTAATCCATAATTCTACATGAAATAATATAGACAATACTTCAATAGAAGTATGTGTAGCTACTGGACTACATTTACTCTGGTCTTTCAAGCATTGGTTGTTTTTCCTTGATGACATGAAGATGTGTGAAAATAAAGTGAACTCATCCTGAGTATTTCAGTATGGGAACTGCCAATGGTATTCTAATGCTGCTGTGTCACATATTTTCATTTCCTTAGAAAGCTCATTAATGCGAGATTCTGTGAAACTAATTCAGTCTCAGCCTCCATACTAATTCACATTATTTCCATTAGAAGTTCTATTCATTACAGAGACTGGATAAGCATAGAAAGCAGAATTGGAAAGACATTTAAATTGACTGTAATGAGTCAGTGATTTCTATATTTCTCATGTGATCTTCAAATGGCAAAGGAAACTTTTAGTAATGGGCACTGGCCATTGTTAGTTTTCACGATCAATTAACATTTGCTCATAAGTCAATTAATATAATTGCCTTTATTAAAATAATTGAAGGTCACCTGTAAACTAATTTAGTGTGTGTGTGTGTGTGTGTGTGTGTGTGTGTGTGTTCTCTCTAGAAACAAGTACTTGTGAAAAATTTTGGAATATTTTCTTGTTTATAAGGGAAAAGAAAAACGAAAACAAATAATAAAAATAAAACCAAAAACATTTTGAAATTATGTTATTTTTTATTTACTCCTACAATTTATTTATTTGTTTTAAAGATTTTATTTATTTATTTTTAGAGAGGAGGAGGGAGGGAGAAAGAAAGTGAGAGAAACATCAATGTGTGGTTGCCCCTCACGTGTCCCCTACTGGCATGTGCCCTGACTGGGAATCAAACCTGAGACCCTTTGGTTCACATGCCGGCACTCAATCAATCCACTGAGCCACACCAGCCAGGGCTGCTCCTAGAATTTACACTGGTCAGTCTAATGTTCATTCTATAAGCTTTCACATACAGATCCTTACCCATACCTTTTTATTTTAAACAATTTTTTACTTAGTTAAAATTTAGTTCTCAAGGGTCAAGAATCATGTATTTCTTCTCTCTTTCAAAATTATGTCCCCTATCAACTATGTGCTGCATATATTTTAGACACTTAATAACTTATTTTAAGTGTTGAATACGTATAATACTTGATTTCAACTATTAGATTTATCCTGACTCACATGTATATCCACACACTCTCTCACACACACATACACATCCCCATACACTTCTACCTCACAGGTTATTTTCTGTGTGATTAAAAAAAAAAAGATAGTTCAGGCCTCAATTACATAAATTTTTTCTGCAGACTTGTAGATTTGAATGGTCCTTCACAATACCAATGTCATTATTGGCAGTCTTCAATAAGGGTAAGAAGTTCTATGGACACACGGAAACTATGTTTAATCTCAGAATATTATAAATTATGAAAGAAGGAAAAATATTCACAAGACTAAGAAAATACCTTCAAGGAAACCACATTTAGCAAACATATTTTTCCTTGACACAAGAGCAAGTACCATTACTTTATAACCTACAAAATACATTTGATCATTTTCTATAAAACTAACATGAAAATATAAAAACTTAATCATTTATTTAACCACTATAAATAAATAACTATACAACACTAATTAATAACTTTTGCATTATATTTGTGTGGTTTATCCAAAATGTGTTCTACTTTTCACTTTTAATATTTTAGCATTCCATTTTGTACCTATTCTGCTACATGAGCACATATCATATATATCTTCCTTCTCCTTTCATTCTCATTGACTTAATTATCATCATCCCTGTTGCCCCCACCTCTACCTACCCTCAAAATTAATATTATAGGAAATAAAAGTCAGAATGTGACTTATCAAGGATAACCACTCATATGACAAAACATATTATATTTTGAACAGTTTGGGATCATTCTCAGCAAGATTGGGACAACAGACCTTCTATCTGAGGAAACAGTTGTCACATAAAATATTTGAGATCAGGAATGTCTGTCAGATTGTGCCAAATATCCTTAATGGCTCAGGGTACATTTTTCACTATTCAAGTATTTTCAGTCAAATTAAAAAAAATTCCTCTTAGAAACCCTTTGGAACAGTAAAACCCAGTCTGAGTCACATATCAACTTATAGTTATTATATTCCTATTACTCACTCATTATCTTTTAATTTTTATAAAGCTGACTCACTATCAGCATCACTATTATTGAAAACTAGATAAAATAAAAGATGAATTTACTTTGACAATTTCATTATTGGTTTACTTGTTAAAAAGCAACAATAGATTGCCTCTATGTTGATGCTGATGATTGAAAAAAGATCTTCACAAAATACTGCAAAAAACTTCTGATTGTTACATGAATTTTGATATTTTACAAGTCAAGTTACTGTCTCAAAACAAAGACTTCAAAAATGTCATAGAGAATATAAGTAGTATAGCAGGGGGAATTCTGTCCCCCAACCCCAACATTCTGATCTCCTGGTTACTCAATCAAACAATAACGTAGTGTACTGCTATGAAGGGACTTTGCAGATGAGATTAAGATGACTAATTAGTTGACATTTAAATAAGAATATCCTGGATTTTCTGGTGTGTTGATGTAGTCACATGAGCCCTCAAACACGGAAGAGGAAGGGTAATGAGATAGAAATGAAGCAGAAGAACAAGGCGGGGGGATGGGTAGATGGGAAAGTTAGAGGGATTTGAAATATGAAAAGGGGTCTCTCCGCCTGTATTGGCTTTGATGGGAGAGCATGAGCCCGGAAATGCCATCAGTGATTAGAAGCTAAAAACCATCAGCAAGGAGGCTGAGACTTCAGTCTACAACCGCGTGGAACGGAATTCTGTCAAAAGAGTGAATGAGTTTGGAAGCAGATCACAGGTTCCAAAAAAGAATATGGTTTTGCTGGTATTTTGATTTTGGTCTTGTAGGACTCTAACTGGAAAATCAAATGAGCTACTCTGAGTTCTGCCCAAAGAAACTGTGAGATAATAAATATGTTTGTTTAAAAAAAAAAACACCACTAAGTTTGTGGTCATTTGTAATAGTGGCAATAAGAACCTAATACAGGTTGTTCTTAAATGGGTGTGTGTGTGTGTGTGTGTGTGTGTGTGTGTGTGTGTGTGTCCTACAGCATCCCTAACTCTTAGACAGAGTCTGGCACATTGATAGCATGCATGCATATTTGATGGATAAAGTTTTTTAATTGCAGCAATTACATTAGAGCCTAAATTTAGGCAAAGCTATTCTAAGGAGAAGCAGACTGGTAATACGCATCTGCTTGTTTGTAATCAAATCACCTTTACAACATTTCTAAAATGAAGATATTAGTACTTTTATATTAGACTCAAGTGATAAATAGGTCAGGAAAAGACAAAGTTAACAAGATCATATTTTATTAATAACAAGACAGATATTTCAGAGATATCCAAGCTGTCTTATTTTTCAAGACTTTGAAAGAAGACGAAGCATTATTTAGGCATGGTAATAAAAAACAGAATCTCTGAAAGAGATTCAATATTCCTCTGAAAGAACATCAATGTTCCTCTAAAAAAAAACCCAAATGTATTAATAGGGAAAATTCTTTTAAAAATTAAGTAATTCACAAAATTAGAAATGCTATGAAAAAATTCAATATCTGTTTTCATAATTAATGTAGATTAAAGCCAGAGTTATATTCCTTATTCTCCAATTAAACATTTAAGTACAATAGAATCTGCTAAACTTCCAAGATACCCAAACACAAAGTGAGCTATACTAGGTAAAGAATGCATAGAGCACACACAGAAACACTTGTATTCTCTGCTTTCAAAAGCCAACTCATATCATCAAGCATCTGGGTGAGGAGCTAAAACTAATCATTGTAATGGGTGCTAGTCGTCTGACAGCCCCAGAGCTTGTGAATGGTAACTTACCTGCTTATGTACCTGTGGTTGAGTTAAATCGCTATATATATTCATGACCATCTAGTGACCAAATAGTCTTTGGAAAGAAAATACTGGTCTGAAGAAAAGACACTACCCCCTTTTCCTAACATATTTGAAGTCTAGAATGTGAACTATTCCATTTACCCTATGGACTTGATACCACATGAAAAAAAAAATCACATCATAGAAAAAGAAGCTGAGCTAGTCCTCAACCACACCAGTGTGCAAAGATGGCAAACAGGGTGTTGTTGCTATGGGGTGTACTAGCTAGACATCCAAATGTGTGTGCCTACCTCTGGAGGGTGCATGGAAATGTAGCTCTGTCTAAGCCTGTTCTGTTAGCTGTCCTCTCAAGTCACTTGTGTACACAGTCTAACCTGAGCACAAACAGGAGGCCCAGACATAGACAGGACCAGGAGACAAATGAAATCCCTTCCAAATGTTTACTCAGAGATTTTTTTTTTTGTCTGATTCTTTCTCAAGGAAAACCTCAGTTCAGGTACACTGGGCTTGTGCTTTGGGATAAGATAGGGAAATAAACAAGGGAAAGAGTATAAATATAAATATTAAAGGGGGTTATATAAATATTAAAGAGGCTACATGTGCTGAAAACATTAAAAGGAAAGCAAATTAATTTTTACTTGTCAGATTATGCTTTGCTGCTACTGACATTTTATGTGTTAATTTCCATGAAATTTCTGGGCTTAAGATACAACTGATTGCTCTGATATAAGATAATGGACTGAGAATTTTGGCATTTTTATAATACTTTTACCCAACAAAAATTAGCCTTTACCTGCCTTTTCTTCTTCTATCCCAGTAAACTTAAACATGAATTTTTAAGACCCAGTGATTATACTTCATCTTTTTTCACATAGCAGTTAACAGTGTTTGACAAATAGAAGCTTAAATAATAAATTGCATTCTAAATATATACAGGTAGAATTAGAAAACCTGGTAATGGGAGAAAGGAACTCTTATATCTTATCTCTCAGGCTCCATTATGCATTAGACTAGGGATAACAAGTATGTCGTAGCCATGATGACTCTATTCAATTCAATCTCCATCGCACATCACTAACCTGTTAGAATAGTTTCTCCTTGAAATGGCAACAACATCTGTCTCAATACAGAGAACCAGACAGTTCCTCTTAATTGATTGCATATGTCATGTGAAATAAAAATAATATACCTATCATTGAATTTTTTTTGAGACATGAAAAAAGAGTAAACCAAATAATAAAGAGTAAGTACTTTAGACACAGACACAAAATCAGTAAGTGACTGAAATGGAATTTGAATCCAGTTCTGTATAGATCCATAGCTTTTGCTCTGCCCACCAAAGCATGTTATGCTTCTAGGCAAAAAAAAAAAAAAAAAAAGAAAGAAAGAAAAAAGCAGCCCTATTAAAATATTTCATGATGTGTTCCCAGAGAGATTAGTCTCTGGTTTCAGAAATAATTGGTTAATCTTCTTTTTTTTTTTTTGCAACTTATTTCTATCAGCTGGACACGGCTACTTAGGCTCTCCGTGGTTAGTTTACTTATATGGAAAATATAAGAATAATCACAATGCCTGCTTAATTGTGCTTTTACCAGAAGTAAATGAGGCAACATCTGTAAAGTGCTTAGTCCAGTACCTGACACCTCACAAATGCCCATCAGGAGTTTCCATAAACAATTGTTATTGTCACCTGCTAGTCTGGATAGATAAAACCAGGACTATAATGCAAATATGAAAATGAAAATTATGATTGTATGTTAGAATAATCAATTACTTACCTCAAAGAATAGAGCCAGTTAACCATCATGAACATTTTTCAGTGCATTGGTTCCAAGCATGTTTTCTTATCATAAACAAGTGTTCAGGGTCCATTGAAATAACATGTAAAGTCCCTGTGCTCCTAAAAGAACTTACAAAAAGGTATACCTGGATATTGGAATGCATGATGGATAATGCACAGTTTGTCTGAAAAGCTGGAGAGTTTTGTTGTTTTGTTGTATCAGGAATCACTAGAAGCTGATATGGAATGAGATGAAAGTGAATTCCTTTTGCTTTGGGAAGTAGGACGACTTGCAGTGCTGTAGTGCTGTGTAAATTCAAGAGGGGCTCTTGACAATGCATCAGTCAGCACTTAGGTGGCAGTGCCTAATAGAAAATCAGAGGTGGTGCAGATCAATTAGACTAGTGAAAGAAGCTCATGAACCCTGAAGAGTTACACAGTAGTCATTCAGTATGAAAGCAAGTGATCAGAAGATCACAGCACAGGACTCTATACTGCCACACTGTCATCTACTCTTCTGAAGGTGCCTATTAAATGACAAAGGTAGCACTAAAAAACACTAAAATCTCACCAAATGCTGATCATGCAGTTGAAATATAGCCTCATGGACATGAGATACAACCAGTCTAAAGAAGGTACAGGGACATATTAGAAGTCAGGAGGAATTCTCAGCACCATGAGGCTTTTTAGAAGGGGAGAATCAAGCAGCACAAAAAGGTGATTCTTGCTTCCTGAAAAGTAACATACCTGGTTGGAAAATCAGAACAGGGGTCGTTAGACTCATTTCCCAGAACAGAGAGGTAAAGTGATTTGCATAGTCAATTAGTGGCAGGCTGACTCTGAATATTCAATCCCACTCCAAACTTTGGAATGTCACACCAGTGCCATGTGGCAACCTATATCATCTCCTTTGATTCCGTGTGGTGGGCCAAATTCAAAGGTGGTCCCCAAGATCCTCACCCCCTTGATGTAACACACCTTCTCCATTCATCTATGAACTTCCAGTTATTTTACTTAAAATTAACCTAGGCTTGTCTCTGAAGGAGTTTTTTCAGATTAATTAAGGTCTCAAATCAGTTGACTTTAAGACAGGGAGATTATTTTCAGTGGGTCTGACCTAATCAGATGGGCCCTTAGAAGATGCTAGACTTTCTCTAGTGAGAGAGTTTTGAAGTATGAGAATAATTTGACATGAGAATATACTGCACATTGAATTGTATTTTCCCAAAATTAATATGTGGAACCCTTAACCCCCATTGTGACTATATTTGGAGACAGAGTCTATATGAAGGTAATAAAGGTTAAATGAGGTTGTAAGTGTAAGGCTTTAATTTGTTGTAATTAGTGTCTTAAAAAGAGGAAGAGACACCAGAGACCACCTCAGTCATTAACACACATACAAAGTAAAGGCCATGTAAGGCCATAGCAAGAAGGTGGCCATCTACAAGCCGGGAAATGGGCCCTCACTGGGAAGCAACACTGAAAGCATCTTGATCTTGAACTTCTAGTCTCCACAACTATGACAAAATAAATTTCTGTTGTTTAAGCTACCCAGTTTGTGGTGTTTTATTGTGGCAACCCTAGCAGTATTACAGAAAGTTTCTCCATTGCATGTTTTAAAGACTGAGAGGGTCCTGCGAAAAGAAATATGGAAAGTAAACACCCAGCTGACAGGCATCAAAGAAATAGGAACCTTAATCCTGCATCTGCAAGGAGATGAATTCTGACTCAATCATGTGAGCCCAGAAGAGAACCTCAGGATCCAGGTTAGGGCAAAACCAGTGGACACCTATATTTCAGCCTAGTGAGAATTCGGGCAGGAAATCTAGCCATGCCATGCCCAGTGTCTGCCCTATAGAATGAAGTTAATAAAGGAGTTTTGTTTTAAGTTGCTAAAATTGTGGTAACGTTTGCAAAGAGACAGAAAAGTAGTATTCCCGGCAGTTCTATTCTTTAAAAACAGCTTTATCAGAGGATAATCAATACACAAAAAATGCACATATTTAATGTGTATAATTTGATAAGTTTGAACAAATGCATATACCTGTGAAACCATCACTATACTTAAGATAATAGATATACTTTATATTTTATGTATCTCTAGCATTCCAGAAATGGGATTCAGAGATATTTTTCATTGGGTTGCCCAATTTTTTTCGGAGACAAGCAATTTTTTGTATTTCTTCAAATCACATGAGGTATGGGCTGCAGGTAAAGCTGCCACCTAGAGTATGAAATGGATAGTGACAACCTCAGGACACAGTTTCTCACCAGGGCTTAAGTCTTAGGGTATTAGATCACTTTATAGAATTAGAGAGATCAATGTCACAATGTATGATTTTGCAGTTCCTTGAATATTTTAAAATGTATTTTTGATAGCCCATGGGCTTGAGAAATTAACTCAGATGGGACATTTTGTTTACATTAATAAATTAGATATATTTCTGCAAGCCGTGACAAAAGTGGGGAGGGGTGGCGTTAGTCGGAGCGCAGAGCTCTCTAATGTATTCCATGCCCTGCAGTGCCGGAGTACCAATTGGTACTGAAAAAGTTCAATGATGATTTAATTTAAAAGTTCCCTGTGCTTTATCATTCATGTTTAATTATAGTTAGTTCATTAATTACCTTCTTGAGAAATGAGACTGGAAAGAGAATTAAATAGTACTTTAAAAAGCTAATTTTGCAAACAATTAAATGAAGAGAAATATAATTGATAATTGCTATAACAACTGGCCCTGAGGTATTCCTCTTTACAAAAATTGTTGTTCAGGCTTTGATAATATGGGAGAATAGAAATTCTCTCCATAACTTTAAATAAGCATTAAAAGTCAAAATAAAGACAAGCTTTACATAAAATTTGACTCAAGCTATGAGTGGCAACTTTAGCAACACAAATTTTAACATTGTTTCTGGAAACAAAATATGGTTGATGATGACCAGGTCTGAAAGCTGGAATAAAATATATTTCAGTCATCATAAAAATATGGATTTAAAATAAGGAATAAAACTTGTATGACTCTTGTGTCTTTTTGAGGGAGGTATAACTCTCCAGAACTTCCCTTTCCTAGTGCTCATAGTACTTTGGAATGTTTAACTTGGAACCACATGGTGAACTCTGTAGAACACACTTTTAAAATATTATCAAATACTCACTTTTTGATAGACAGTATACTCTCCATCAGAGCACCCTCACATCTCGCAGGACTGGTGCTAGAAACACACTCTGAGACGTACTAATTTTGCTGCTGCCATCACTGTGTCTCCACGTCCACATTACCCTGCGTGTGGGTTCAGGACATAACCCACTCTGGCCCAGTGATACTCTGGGACCTCCTACAGTGAAAGTACTGAATTCGATTCTTCCTCTCCACCTAGGGTTATTTCTAACCCTCATGACTCTGCTAAGACTCCCTTTCCCTGCAGTGCTGAATTTCTTTCTCTCTGCAACTGGTCTAGACACAAAAGTATTCTGCGAAATGGTAGGGTGAAGACGTAGAGCAGGCTACCTCACTCTAGTCCTGAGTGGTCCATTCTCTGTAAGATCTTCCTAAGATCAGGGAGGAGAGCCAGGTGTCACATAGAGGAACCAAATCGCATGGTAAATTACTTCAGCTTGAACCTGAGAGTATGTGTGAACATGCCAGCCCCCTTTTATCTTTGAAGCATTGAGATGATCTGCAGCCAGGGAGAAGAAAAGACTTTCCACCACAGTCTGATTTAATCATTGTAAAGAGTAGAGGAAAGAAACCCATCGCATTGTATATGTAGGCAACAGAATCAAAGTCAATCATTTTGGTTTATGAATGATATAAGAGTCATTCTGGACACATCCCAAATGGCTCAGGTCCCAGAAAATCCTATTGTGAGAGAGTAACTTCCACAGTGAAAGGAAGTATACTCCCTCCCATATTAAGTAAGGAATCTGTCAACATTTGGGCAACAAAAAGAAATGAATAGGGCAGATAATCACAATGAAACAGACCACAAGGAGAGCACAAGGGAAACAAAGCCTATGGTGTCAGGTACCCCAGTGGTGGGGTTAGGTAGAAGTTCTACCTCAGCATGAGAGTCACTGTAAAATTGCTCTGCAAAAAAAGTTTTATCAATTTGCAAAACTATTAGCAGTATAAGAAAGTAAACAATTGTCCTACCCTTATCTGTACTGGATACTACAATGCTTTAAATGTTTATCATTATGATAATAATCCTACTCTACTTTTATATTCAAGAGCTTGAGAAACCTCATACATTTAGTGGTAATTTATATTCATTTCTCTGCATATTACTAAAAGAATTAACAATAGTTAATGCAGTAATAATAATTGATATTAGATAAGATGTCCTGCTATGTTCCCTTGAGGCAGATCTTATATGTGCATGCTGTTAAGTCAGCAAGACTCCCATGAAGCCCATTCTTCTTTCTAACATTTACAATGAGATGATGGACATTTCAATAATTGGATACTCAAAGTGGGAATTACCTGCTTCACTTACCAGCCACCAAATTAAGTTTACCTTGTTTATTGTTTTAAGTCAACAAATCTACTTATGTCGAGATGCCAGATTAGACCCAAAGAGAAAGAACAGGACCTGATTCAGGATACGGTAAATTTAAGATACTTTAAATCTAATTGTTTCCTGGTAACAAAAGCAGGCACAGTCATTATAATTGCCGTGTGTGTGAGTGTGTGTGTGTGTGTGTGTGTGTGTTTTCTGTAATTGTTTCAAATACATTTTGAATGTAGGGGGAATAAGGTCTACTTGACTATAAGTTTCGCTAGAGTCAATTAAATTCATATTCCCAAGGTTTAGAACAGTGCCTGGAACAAGGCAGTTATTAATGAAATGGTAAAGTGGTTTCTGATTATATGAATGGGTTTAAAAGAATACGATAAAACAATAACAATATGTAATTGACATTCAAGATTGTAAATTGTTATGACTGTCAGTAAAAAAAGTCTATCCTGTCTTCTTCTTTTTCACAAAGTGGAAATTCTAGAAACACCATTCTGTTGAGATAGTGCATCCCTCTTCTCATCATTCATGACAATGCATCTTTCTCATTCCTGGGTGGACGCTATTGGTATTTTTCTACGGAAGCATTTGCAAGGATTACACATTCTCACAGTTTGCTCCATACTTTAATGGAGAAATGTGTTTCATTGACCTAATAGTTGTAAAACACTTGAGATTTACTATTTTTGTGGAAAACGAGAAATAGTTCCTCTGCTCCATAGTAAATAAAAATTATTTTTCTACATAGATATTATCAATCATAGCATTTATCTTCATGATAAATGTGGAAATATATTTATCTTTAAGAACTTCATCAAAGGCAGGTACCTCAAGGCCAATAAACACCTTAAATAACTCCTTAATCTTTATAAATTGAAAATAAGTCCTATAGGAAATGTATTATAATTCATTTATAAAAGCATTCTTTTCTGATTTTATTTTGGATTACAAAGGAAACACAAACTCATTTTCTCTAATCTTAAAGATTATTGATCTATTTTCAAAAGAAATAAAAAACTGTATATAACTCATCACCACAAAGAGATAAAAGCTAGTAAGAATTTATTATATGTTCTTCCCATATTTTCCTATATGTACAGGGGTGTATATTTATAAGAGAGATAATATTTTGTGAATACCATTTGCAATTCTGTTAAAAAAACAAAATTTTAATTTCATTACCAAGTTCCCGTGTCAGTAAATACTGGCTTAAAAGGCACTATGGGAACTTAACTACGATTTATTTAACTATCTACCTAAAGGCAATTTTGGTTGTTTACATCACTTGGTTATAATGTATAGCATTGCAGTGAATAGTTATGACTCTTGTATCCAGTGCACACTGAATTAGAATGATAGCACCCCTGTCAACCAGTTATGCTTTCGGGTACTTTCTGTTATTATCCTAAAAAGGAGGCAGGATAATTTTTAAAATGTTAAGTGCTTGATACCTAATGTCAAATTGTCTTCTTGGAAACCTATATGTATTTACCTTGCCATCTATAGTATATTGGCGTGCTCATAAAATTTAATATTTCATATGAATAATAACGTTTCTCCTTGGAAATTCAGCTACTAACTACATTTCCAAGTAAAGACCATAATATGCTTTGATATAATGATTTAAAAGAGAGCATAAGTTTATTGTACATACTTTTCCTCCATGGATGACAAATGAAGGCATTTCTTTTTTAATTAAATTATTTTTAAATCCTCAGCCAAAGATATTTTTATTGATTTTAGAGAGAGAGGAAAAGAGAGAGAGAAAGATTGATGTGAGAGAGATGCATCAATTGGTTACCTCCAGTAAACACCTGGACTAGGGATTGAACTTGCATCCTAGGTATGTGCCCTGACTGTGAATCAAACCTGCAATCTTTTGGTGCACTGGATGATGCTCCAATGAGTTGAGCCATCCAACCAGGCCCAAATGAAGGCATTTTTAAAAGTTAAATTAAAACCATACAAGTATACATAAAATAAATCATGAAATCATCCCAGATTTTTAAGTACTATCTTACTTCCCAGAGGAAATAAGTTTATGTCAGTTTTGTGCAGATATGCATATACATTGATATGTGTACATGCACATATATATTCTCTCTCTACAAACACACACGTACAAATACACACATGGGTTAAATGTGTTTGTAGAAATATCTTTTTTTCTTTTTTCCAAAATTGGGATCATGCCCAATTATTATTTGTACATTTTGCTGTATAACATTGAACATTTTACAGATACTTTTCCAGTTGATTTCTTTAGCCAGCTCCCTTTTAAATATGAAAAAATAATCATTTATTCCAACATGTCCACTTTATATCTCCTAACTCAGCAATCTCAATTTATCAAATATAACCATTTTGAATTTGCTATAAGCTCTTCCCATTTCTATTCTTGCTACCATCATCAGAAAAGGTCAAGAACTGAATAGATTGCAAACTTGGTTTTTCTTATGAATCTACTTCCACATTGAATTTTTTTAAGTGTATGTTATTAACACAATTACAGAAAAATTAGTTTTACATATGACATATTTTAAAAGGAAGAGAAAGGAATTTTGCACTTTTGTTGTTAGCTCTTTTTGGATGGTAAGTTGAAAGCGTGAAGAGGTGAACTTTATTCAGTCCCATCAACTAAACGAGTGCCAGCATCCTGAGATCAGGTGATGAGTTTTATTTTAATCTATGATGATACTGCAAAAATAATGTATATGTACTTGCTACATATGGATAGTCCTTGAAAACATATGCTGAGTGAAAGAAGCCAGACACAGAAGGACACTCAGCTTGCCCTCTTCCTGTTCTAGTTGCTGTGTCATTTTTCCTTATCACTATTAAAGTATTGCAGGCTAAAATGATTACTCCAATAGTGAGGAGCATAACTGAACGTTCTTCCGATGTGAGTAATTCTCCAAAAACTGCAATTCTATCCATGTGTACCTGAAGCAGACATCGGCATACCATCCCTAAGTCACACCATGACTGATTTCCTCTAATTCACCCTTCACCCCCAATTTACTGCTCTAAACCCATCAACTACCCACATGCTTTACTTGCTGTATGAGCCACACCTCTACTCTTTTACCCCCAGGATTTTGCTGGACACACCTTTTAGCTGTAAATATATTTTTTGTCTACTATTGAAATTGACATCTCAGCCAGATCCATGTGACTGATTATTTCTATTGAAATCAGCTGGTCCCAGAACACAGAGTCCTTGGCCTCTGGTCAGTGATGTCTCTCACCCACCAAGATCAGAACCTGGAAAACTGGACCGTGATCACTGTTTTTCTTTCTCCTGAATATTTTCTTCACCATTTTCCCTCATTTCCACCCTGGGGGTCTTCTGAAGGGTCAGCAAAATGATCAAGTTTTTAATATAGAGCCAGGAAATATTCTCTTTACTTTTAAAATAGTCGTGTATTTAGTAACTGTGTGTCCTAGGAAAATTGGAAATAGAAGAATGTAAGGGCCAATGAAATGCTTCCAGATAAAGGTATTCCCTGAGGAATAACACATACAAAAACTGAGATTGAAGCATTTTTCTGAATAGGTGTATTTTTTTTATTTATACACTACTAAGAAGGACACTTACAGCAATAATCCACACATTTTACCACTAAGTCACATTGAGGTTTAGAAATGCTGTAAACTATGTTGTAAAGTATATGCCTAGGCATGCACACATACACTTTGTAGCCTTGAGAATGAGTTTTTAACTGTTCTCAGAAAAGAGCAAATAGACAATAAAAGTATAGAGGGTAAAAGTTTTAAAAAATATTTTTATTGAAGATAATGCGAATGATTTGCTGAAAACACAAAAGTATAGGAAGCAAAAATCAAGTATTTTAAGTTCCTCTTTGCATTCTTATTCTTGTTTATTATTTTGTCTATGTCTTTTAAATTTTTCTTTTACAGATCACACGTTGTTTATATAAGTAGTATTAGTCCTTTTCAAATGTCTTGTAAATATGTGTTTCTTTTTCCGTTATTTCTTGTGTGTGTGTTGTTGTGTGTGTTTTTTCCCTTTATGATTCAAAGGCTTTGTGTTGTTCTTTGGAAAGTACTTTCTACTCTCAAAATTATGATATTTTGGGTAATTTGTTTGTGGTAGTAGAGAAAAGGGTAATAGAAAACTCTTCCTTTTTTGTTACAGGCTTTTTACGGACATTGAAATCAATGGCCCCTGGGAAAAGAATGACATTGCATTTAATGGGGCTGAACATGTTTGGAATCATCAAGCACAGGATCAATTAACCAGAAAATTGATAGCCCCATAAATGTATACAGAAGCCTTTCGATGAACCTGCCTACGATTTATGAGCACTTGGCAAGAAGGACACTTACAGCAATAATCCACACGTTTTACCATTAAGTCACATTGAGGTTTAGAAATGCTGTAAACTATATTGTAAACTATATGCTTGGCATGCACGCGTACACTTTGTAGCCTTGAGAATGGGTTTTTAACTGTTCTCAGAAAACCGAAAAAAACCCTCAAACTCAAGAGATTATTAGGTTTTATATATTTTATTTCCATTTGTTTTATTATATATCAAACTTTCTAATGACACCTCCCTAATATCTTTATAATTAATTAACATTCCTAGACTTGAAGCCTCTTTCTTAGTTAAAAATTTTAACACCCATCTTAATAAGTTCAGAAAAATGCAACCATTTTTCAACTTCTTGCTCTATCTAAACTCCACTCAATGCTTTGTCAGTTATGACTCTTTTTGAACAAGCTGACTTGACCTGATGTCAGCTAGACTGGGTACTTTATTACTTAAATTAGGATAAGCATATAATCTGTTTTTATTAATGAAATTGTTAAGTAAAATATGGTTAATTTCAGAACTCCTCCAAAGAAACTCCCAAAGGTAGACAGCAAACATTATACCAGCCACTTTCTACAGATTACTTAAAAACTATGACTCCACCTAACCACACTGAAATCCAGTCAACTCCTTAATCAAGCCTTTAGGTGTTGCATGAGAATACTTAGCTGCAATATAGAAATGCTGTGTATACTGCATTCCCTAGATTTATCAACTTAATAACCTCATCAATCTAAATGGATAAAATTAAACTTGCAATTGCCTTTTTGTTTGTAGTCAAAGTTATGAAATATTATTGTATCATGAGAATTTTCTACAAGTGGGATTAAGCATTCCAGTTATTCTCTTTTCTTCTTAGTGATTATGTAAATATTTCATTAGTATAAATAATTTTTTATACTCTAGGATTGTACAATTTGTGTGATTATACAAATCATACATGCTAACTTTAGAAACTAGGATGACACAGAAAACCACAAAGAAATTTAAAATAATTCATAATTTATAATTTCAATATCTGGAGATAGCCTGCATTAACATGTTTTGAATATCTAAATGTACAATTATATTCCTAGGTTATCCATGTTTTTCTTTTTTTCAGATATAATTTTATATAAATTAGCATTGAAAACAAACAAATGTAACCAAAAAAAGCTAAAATAAAAATGAAAGCATGATATTAAAAAAAGAAACTAAATATAGGGGCCTTAAAGAGTATGTAGGTTACAAATACATATAGCAACATTTAAGAAATCTTTTCTTTCTTTGTCACCCACAACGCTTATAAAAAATGACCTTCTCAGCTAAATACTTGTTCTTGGAACTTGTTTTATAATTTCGGCTCCAGTGGCTTCTCTCTAAAGAACATCTTTATCCCCCGGTAATCTACTAACTCAGGGTTAAATTTGTTCTTTTCTGGGAATTAAATTTATTTCTTTTTGAGATCCCAATATTAATTCCTTTAGGTATATACTCAGATCTTGGTTTTCTGGGTGATATGATAGATCTACTTTTAATTTTCTTGGGAAACACCATACATTTTTTAATAGCTGTTTCAATACTTTACATTCCTACCAATGGTACACAAGAGTTCCAATCTCTCCAATCATTACCAAACATTTTTTTTTCTTTGGTACAATAGCCATCCTAATAGCTGTGGAGTGATATCTCATTGTGGATTTGCTTTGCGTTTCTCAGATAATCATTGATGTTGAACATCTTTTCAGGTACTTGTTTGCTAGTTGTATGTCTTAGAGAAATATCTATTCAAGTCCTTTGTTCATTTATTAAATCAGGATGTTTTGTATAAAGGCCATAATGAGATTTAGTCAGGTAAATTCAAGGCAGTGGGTATTGAAGAGTATAAAAGAATGAATTTCTCAAATCTTCTCTTCAACCTAGAAAATGAAATAGAAATCTAACACATTGCTCTTTAAATATCTCTTGGGAGAAAAATTGCTCTGAAAGCATGCAGTTTTTTCTTGCATTCATTTTCTTCTTCATACCAAATATTTCAAATTATATCCTCATTTTTGACACAATTATTTTTATATCATCCTCCTTTTGTAAGAAAAAAATTTATAAAATGTTTCAATATATAGGATTCTTTCGCTATAAGAAAATTATATCCAATCCACTTAACATTTTATTGATACATGAAATATACAGATAAAGAGTAAATTCCAAAATATTTTTGTATATTTTATTGATTATGCTATTACAGTTGTCACATTATGTTTCTCCCCTTTATCCCCCTCTACCCTGCACCTACTCTCCCTCCAGTATTGCCCCCCTAGTTCATGTCCATGGGTCATACATATAAGTTCTTCGGTTTCTCCATGTCTTATACTTTCCTTAAACTCCCCTGTCTGTTTTATGCCTACCAATTATGCTTCTTATTCCCTGTACCTTTCCCCTCAATTCTTCCTCCTCCCCCTCCCTGCTGATAACCCTCCATGTGATCTCCGTTTCTATGATTCTGTTCCTGTCCTAGTTGTTTGCTTAGTTTGTTTTTGCTTTTTTAGGTTTAGTTGTTGATAGTTGTGAGCTGTCATTTTACCGTTCATAGTTTTGGTATTCTTTTTCTTATATTAGTACTTTTAATATTTCACATAATAAGGGCTTGGTGATGATGAACTCCTTTAACTTTATCTGGGAAACAGTTTATCTGCCCTTCCATTCTAAATGATAGCTTTGCCAGATAGAGTAATCTTGGATGTAGGTCCTTGTCTTTCACAACTTCGAATACTTCTTTCCAGCCCCTTTTTGCCTGTAAGGTTTCTTTGGAGAAATTGGCTGATAGTCTTATGGGAACTCCTTTGTAGGTAACTGTCCCCTTTTCTCTTACTGCTTTTAAGATTCTCTCCTTATCTCGGGCATTTTAATTATGATGTTTCTTGGTGTGTACCTTGTTGGGTCCAACTTCTTTGGGATTCTTTGAGCTTCCTGGACTTCCATGTCTAGTTCCTTTGCCAGATTAGGGAAGTTTTCCTTCATTATTTTCTCAAATAGGTTTTCAATGTCTTGCTCTTCCTCTTCTCCTTCTGGCACCCCTATGATTCAGATGTTGGAACGTTTAAAGTTGTCCCAGAGGTTCTTCAGCCTCTCCTCATTTTTCTGAATTCTTGTTTCTTCATTCTGTTCTGGTTGCCTCCTTATTTCTTCCTTCTGCTCCATATCGTTGATTCGAGTCCGGTTTCCTTCCCTTTACTGTTGGTTCCCTGTATATTTTTCTTTATTTCACTTTGCATGGCCTTCACTTTTTCCTCTATTATGCAACCATTCTCCACCAATTCTGTGAGCATCCAGATTACCAGTGTTTTGAACTCTGCATCTGTTAGATTGGCTATCTCTTCATTACTTAGTTCTATTTTTGGAGCTTTGATCTATTCTTTTGTTTGGGCTATATTTTTTTTCTCTGTGTGCCTATTATATTGCTAGTGGCAGAGCCTTAGGTGTTCACCAGGCTGGGCAACATGCGTCACTGCTTTGTGGCACTGTATGTGGGGAAGGGGTCTGAGAGGGAACAATGCCACTTGCTTTGCTCTTGGCTGGCTTTTAGTCACTTCTCCTGCTACTCACAAGCAAATTGGGACCTTCTGGTGCTGATTCCCAGGTGGGTGGGTTTGTGTAAGTTCTAACCTGGTGGGTCTCTCAAATGAATTCTCAGTTTCTCCCATTGCCTCAACCCCCACAGGTTTTTATGGTAGAGGTTGTGAGGCTTTCTTTTCCTGCACCAGAACCCTGGGTTGCATGGTCTCTCTCACTCCCCAGTTGTTCCTCTTGGTTTATTGGCGTGCAAATGTGATACGGCCCTGTCTACCAGCCACTGCCTTGCCACGCATGTCCCCTCTGCCCTGGCTGTCCATCTCCACCCCTCCTACGTGTCTGGATGAATGTTTCTCCTTTAACTCTTTGGTTTCGGACTTCCATACAGTTTGATTTTCTGGCAATTCTGGTTAATTTTTGTTTTTAAATTTGTTATCCTTCTTTTGGTTGTGCTAGGAGACAAAGTATATCTACCTACACCTCCATCTTGGCCAGCAGTTGTTTTTGTTTTGTGTTAATGCTTACAGATATGACAGCTGTTATAATACTATCTAACAGAATTGTTTGAATGAAGTTAAAGACAACTAAGTGCTAAAGAACCATCTTAAGGGGAAAAAAACA
Source organism: Mormoops blainvillei (assembly GCA_004026545.1). NCBI lineage: Eukaryota > Metazoa > Chordata > Mammalia > Chiroptera > Mormoopidae > Mormoops > Mormoops blainvillei. Next base: position 17,427 of record PVJD01009090.1, on the reverse strand, counting down.
AACTTACTTTTTGGCCAACCCAATATATGATTCCAATTATATAAAATCTTCAGAATATTCAAATACATATTAACAAAAAAGTGTGTGAGGGAAAGGGGAGTAGGGAGTGACTAATGGATGACAGCATTTGATATTGGGATGAAGGCAAAGTTCTAAATTTAGAGAATGGCAATATTTGCACATACCTATGAATATGCTCAAAACCACTGAATTGCACGCTGTAAAAGGGTAAGTTTTCATGATCAATAAACTTTAATAAAGCTGTTATTTAAAAATGTGTACACACCCACAGATACCCAGTTCTTTTTTTAATAACCTTAATGATGAGTTTCTTTTTTCTTTTTTTCATTGTTCAATTATGGTTGTCCCCATTTCCTCCCCCATTACTCTCCCCTGACCTACCCACCCCACTTCCCAGATCCAGTCCTCCCCTCCACCCTGTTGTCTTTGTCCATGGGTCCTTTATACGTGTTCCTTGATGACCGTTCCCCTTCTTTGCCCCGTTATCCACCTCACCCCTCCCCTTTGGTCACTGTCAGTTTGTTGTTTATTTCCATGTCTCTGGTTCTATTTTGCTCACTTGTTTGTTTTGTTAATTAGGTTCCACTTACAGGTGAGATCATATGGTATTTATCTGTCACCACCTGGCTTACTTCACTTAGTATAATGCTCTCTAGTTCCAACCCTGCTGTTGCAAAAGATAGGAATTCATTCTTTCTTTCGGCTGCATAGTATTCCATTGTGTACATATACCACTGTTTTTTGATCCACTCATTTACTGATGGGCACTTAGGCTGTTTCCAGCACTTGGTTATTGTAAATAATGTTACTATAAACACTGCAGTGCATAGGTTCTTTTGAATTGGCATTTCAAGATCTTAGGGTCTGATGCTAACAGTGGAATTGCTGGGTCAAAAGATAATTTCATTTTTAGTTTTTTGAGGAAATTCCATACTGCTTTCCACAGTGGATACACCAGTCTACATTCCCACCAACAATGCACTGGGGTTTCCTTTTTTTACATCCTTGCTGGTACTTTTTATTTGTTGATTTGCTTATGATGGCCATTCTGACTGGTGTGAAATGGCATCTCATTGTGGTTGAATTGCATCTCTCTGATGGCCATTGATGCTGAGCATCCTTTCATATGTCTCTGGGTCCTTTGTATGTCCTCCTTGGAGAAGTGTCTGTTCAGGTCCTTTGCCCATTTTTTAAATTCTTAAGAATACACATTCATTGCAGTCTGCATAATGAACACACATAACAAAGCAGAATGTGTATTGTAACATAGTTTGTTATTACAAAAACAAAAACAAAAACCAAAAACTTGAGGGAAAAGGGTCATTTAAAGAACAGGAAAATTATAGAATAAATTGTAACATTCATTTCATGAAAATGAAGCACCTATAAAACATATTAAAATGCCACTTAAAGTAACTGTCATCAGAGTAAAGTGAGTAAAGTTAAATGCAGAGAAATATAGGTAATATTAGCCCATTTTTATAAATGAAGAATAGCAATTACTAATGTGGGTATATGTATAGGTATTTGTATATGATTAATGAAAAGTTGTGAAATACTAGTCACCTGGGAAATGGAAAGAGATGGGTTCAATATGCCAAGGAAAGAAGGGGCCCTAAACAGTTGGCATCCGTGTGACCCAATGTATAATATGACTCCACAGAGAGGTGTAATGTTGTGGGAGTGCATACTCACCAAGATACATAATAGAGGACAAGCAGAAAAATATCAATGCACTGCATTTCAAGATACTGAGGTTTCAGGATATTTTTATTTTTGTATTGTTTATCTTTATCACTCTGATTATATACAGTCAGGATTTAAAAGGATCTATTTTTCTGAATGAAATTAAACAAAAAAAACCCATTTGAATATAGCTGAAATCAATTTATTTTTGTAGGATTAGCCTACTTTCTCCTTTCCTTTGCCTACAGAAAAACATTAATAAAAGTAGGAAGAAAAGAAAGACAGCAGATATTTTCAGTACTTTGTGCCACCCAGGCCACATACTTCATCTTGTCACATGGGGCATATACTTTAATATCTTACAGTCTAATTGAGTATCTTACTATCTGTTTCCTCATTGATAACTGAATATAATTATAACATGGTCCAGATATCATGATATAGAATATTTCAACTATGAATTATTATGCCAGATGTTTTGAAAAGGTATATTAAAATTAGTTCCTTTTCCATGAGTAACTTCATGCTAAAAGCCAAAATCTTCAGTTTATATTCCCATAAGCAGTGAATGAGTGTTCCTTTTTCTCCATAACCTCTCCAACACTTGTTATTTCTTACCTTGTTGATAATAACCCAGAGGTAGGGCTAGTAAAAGGTTAAAGGGGTCAAATATATGGTGACTGAAGAAGATTTGACTTTGGGTGGTGGGCATACCCCACCCAAAAGTCATTGATATTGATATTGATATCTCTGTATCAATATGCAGAGATATGTCATAGAATTGTACAATTGAAACTTATACAAAGGAGGACCAAAAAACAGAATTATCTTCTGGAAGGTTAGCCCCTTGTAGTATAGGCTGCCCCACTAGGTGAGTGTTCTAGAAACCCATCGGTGTCAGTGTACCAGCTGGCGCTGTTGTGAGAGGTTGTGTACAACTTCAGTGAATTTTTTTTAAGACCCTTTCAACCTGTTTGCCCATTTCATGATAGGTAGTTTACAAGTGCACGGGCCCACACTGTGCTGAATGTTTAGCAGTTTTTGACCAAAAACAGCATGACTCCCATGCCCCAGCCTCCCTATTCACCTGATGTCATCCTGAGTGGATATTTCTTGTTGTTTCCCAAAATGAATAAAGTCCTCAAAGAAAAATATTTTGCTGATGTGGAAGAGGTGAAATTAAAAAACACAGAAACACTAAAAGTCATCAAAGTTGGCGAGTTCAAAAACTGTTTTGAGCAGTGGAAAAAACTTCTTGATAGGTGCATTGCATCAAATGGAGAGTACTTGAAGATGACTGAAGTTTAAACATGTAAAAATAAGTACACAGTTTTTATAAATAAATTATGTTCTTTTGGGTGCTCCCTCATACAATTTTATTAACTACTGTAACTCCAATAACTTTAGTTAAAAATAAAAAATGAAAAAAGTCACAGTCTCTAACATGTTAGTTTAGTATTTTCTTTGTTTTTTTGAATCCAATAACTTAGTATCTAGATTTGAAGTTCTTAGCATGGTTAAGTTACTCTGTTCACATACAAACCAATGAACCATGTCAAAAATTTTGTTGCATGAAGAAAAAAATAGATTTTTTTCCTCAAAAATTTGATTAGAGAAATAAATGTGTTGTCAGCTTGTTTTTAATACTGTTCAAAAGTATACACTTTAACACTGGAGTCAAAAGCACCACTATACACAAAGGGATCTGTATTTGCTCTTTACACAAAGAGTAAGATTTCTGGAGAATCAGTTTGATCTTATTAAGGGAATCAGTGGGTTGGAGGTTGAATTAGGTAGAAATAGAGGTCAACGTAGTCAAGATATGGCATCAGTTCCTTATGGACCTAGAGACTATACACATGCCAGAATGGGATTCTAAAAGAGACAGGATTTATCATCATAAACATGTTAGAAGTCTATATTCTGTAATTATATGATCATAATTTTTAAAGATCAATCTTAATTTTTAATCAGTTTTAATGACAATCTGATGATGTATTTTAAGGTTTCCAGAGCTGTTACCTTGGCCTTTATGATTCTGCAAAACAAGGCTTCACCCACTCCTGTGGGGACCCCCTCTGTGCTCCTCTGTGCTCTGCATACGCCCTTCCAGTCACACTTGCCATTCTTACACTGCACATGTTCAGAAAGTAGGGCCATCTGTATTTATACCTCACTGGCAGATCTTAAAGAGGATTATTTTTATTTTTGAGACTCTTTTACTTAGCATGATGCTTCTGTCATATAGAAAGCAATAAATATTAGCCACGTTTATGAATTAACTAATTACTTATATATTAAGGAGCGATCTATATACAAAATAAAGAATGAATCAATGAACAACTATTTGCCAAACTATAATTAGAACACAATTTCTAACACATTATATGGAAAATAGAAAATGGTTAAAGAGTGAAGAAAAGTAAATATATCCTTATCTCTGCACTAATTTCTGAGGAGATATGAGAATAGAGGTACAACACCCTGGTAAAATAGGTGTCTTTACTCTGAAAATAGGAGGGAACACTTGAAAACTTAACTACTGTTTACTATCAGTAAACATAATTGCCCCAATACAAACATCCCTCCCGCCAAGCACACACACAGCCATCATCTTCATTTTCATTCAAGTAAGGGCAGCACAGAAGAGATGACATTCTGTCCTCAGCCTGGTGGGCACAAGGCTGAGAGGAAAAAGAGTATTCCCACTAGACATAAAAGTACTTTGTACATTTTACCTTTTTGAATAAAATAAAAAGCATGTGTAGTCATTCTTAGCTTTAAAATATTGCTTTGACAGCTACCTGATTAAACATTGTTTACTGCTTGTATTTAACATAATTGAAACTATATTGACAACTTCAATTCATACAGAGAAAAGGGAAAAAAATGAATAGAAGACTTGAAAATATATTGCTTATACTGTGAAGGCTTTTTAATATTTTGGTAATACTTTGTTTTTATATTTTAATTATAGCCCTTGGATTCTCAAAATCCAGGGGAGGGATAGTAAAAGGTGTATTTTTGACACTGCATATTATAATTAACATTAAAATAATACTATAATGACAGGTAAAGGCTTGTGTCAAATCAATGGTCACCCCCTTGTTTTGAGGTTGTGGGGACAGAGACAATTTGGCAGTCATAGAGGAGATAAAATATCAGGTCACTCGCACACATGTGAATGCTGAACTGCCACTGTGATTCTACCCTGCATTGCATAGAAATCCTTTTTTCATTCTGTCACTGTGAGTTAATAACTTGGTTTTAAACTTAAGCTGTTTGATGTAGGAAATTAGAATTCTTGGCATTAACATATTTTTTTAAGAATAGCAAATGCATGTCAAAAGTTCTAAGAGTAACTTTCAAGCTCAAAAGGAAAGAAGAGTAACTTCAGTGGAGAGACTACAAGGCCCCTGTCCTTCCCTTCACACTCAAACCAATGCCCAGAGCAGTGGGAAGATCAGGCCACAGGCCTTTCATCATGTAGCCCCTTAGCACCGAAGAGCTTTGAAGGCAGTGGAAACGTGACCACTCCAGCATGGCAAGGTCGAGCTCTCTTTTACTCTGGCACTGCTCACCATGTCTCTCTGTCATCTGAGATGACCCTGTGCCCTCTTGTCAGGCCTATTTAGGAAATCACGGTGCAGCCCTGGGCTGGGCTGAATTTGCTCATGGAGAAAACTTCTGACTACCTGCTGAACAGCTCTTTTCTCCCTAACCTAGGAACAGATAAAATGCATTCATATCCCTGGTTATTGGTTCACAGCTAGATTCCTAAGGTCTTCTACCAGTAGATATCTTTATAAATTCAGCCAGTGTGGAAGTTCTTCTGAAACCCTGCACCCTTATCTCCTTATTTTTTTTTTAATCCTAGCACAAATCTTTATTTCCATTTGGTCCATTGCTTGGGAGACAGCTCAAGAAGGGTTAAAAAGCAGCCCATTGGCTTCAGGTAGAGGCTCCAACAGAAGTTCTGAGACCAGAGGGATGGATGTATTTGGGCTCACTAGGCTCTGGAGGCTTCCAGTCATGCTTGAGGGTGGGCCTTTGAAACATACTCGTCCAGCCAACCCCACCTGAGGCCGGCCAGCCTGCAAGGTGAGTCAGGCGGGTTCCCATCTTCTTGATGAGCTTTGCTTCCTCATCTAGGAAGTGGTTCTGCAAGAATTCACAGAGCCTTTCTTCCTTATCTTAATTATGATTTATAAGCAGTATAAACAAAAATTACAGATACATCAACCTGGAAAAGTTTTGCTGTGTACATAGCATGGAAGTTTTCTTTAATGAGAATATAGGCCTGAGAAAGCAACACCCTGTGGTCCTAAGCATGAGTTCTAGAATCATACAGAAATCTGGTTTTGCTACTTTCCAGCATGTGGCTTTGGGAAGCTAAAGTTTCCTAAGCTTCTAGATCATCATCTATACAATGATCATGATACGATTCCTATGAGACACTTTTCTGCACACTGCAAATCTTCTCTGTCCCTCCTCCTATTAAACCAGTGCTTTTGTATGGACCGTCCATTTTCATGCAGGTTCAACTTGACAGTGCTTTGACTCATGTTAACTGGTGTGCCTGCCGAGTCCTGCCCTGGGGATTCTCTGATGGGCAGCTTGGGACACTCAGAGAACCATCTGGGTATTTCGTAAGTGTACTCCTCTCATATGTGCAGGGGAATTAAGGCCCCATGGAGCCAACTTTGATCAATGGTGAATGCGATTCAATTAATAAATGGTTCCTCCTTTGTTTCCTTGTGCAGAAATTTGTGAAATATTTCATAAATTATTCTAAATGACCTAGTGCAATCTCATACAACTATTCAATCATAGTTGCATTTTGTATTGTCTCTACAAGCCAATAAACATTGTTTCCACTGGGGAAAACGTGACCTATTATAGATAGGGTCAAAGACTTCTCTCAATGGCTTAAATGTCAGGTTAAACAATGACTACAAACGACACATGATTATGTCATGGGAAAAACATTAAACGTGGACTTATTAGGATTAGATCCTATTTGTTCATGGGGAATGATATATTTGTTTCCTATTTGAAAAATAGGATGGATGGACTAAATTATCAATTGTCAGTTCTAGTGTTACCTCACGGTGTATTGTCCCCAGATTATTACCATTCTCCTTTTTTCCACTGATTTCTTATAAATCAGTTGCAAAGCATTATTACAAACAAGAAATATTATTTATAAGATACCCTTCTTTGAAAAACTACATATGTGTTCATGTATATATACATGCATAAGCATACAAATTCATATAATACAATTATTGAAAATGTATTTTAGAATTAGAATGTAATTAGAAATTAGGTTATTCAAATTAAAATAATAATACATTTATTTTGGATATAATTGAAGATAAAAAGAAAAATAGTGTCATAATGTTTGGGTAAGCATCAGTTTCATAATTGGTTATTTGGATTTAACCTTCTTGTGAGTCAGTGAAGTTAGATCTAGTTCAAGTCCATGGTTTATACCTGTCCTCTTCCTTTTATTAGTTTACTTACAACCTTGGTATTTGGTCTCAACATCTTTCCATGGTGAGGGAGACAACTGAAGCATGTGTGTGACACAGGGCAAGCATTACTTGTTTCTTTTAGGAGACAATGCCCACATATCTAGACTCTAGTAGCCTTCTTTTCCAAATGTCAGCTTGCCTGTGACAGTTTAACCATGGGCTTTATTTTTCATTTACCCTTGTCTGTGTTTGAATGATTTAGAAAATGTAATCTTATCTGTCATAAATATAAGCATTAGCAGTGGTGTGTTTGTGATTATCGGTGTCAGTTAAAAATGAAAAAACATTTCACAATAATAAAAGTTCATTTTGATCAGTCTTTTGCCTTTGCAAAAGTATACATCATCTGTCTGTTTCATTATGATATCTGTTAGATCTCCAAGATGCCAATAAAATTACTAAAAAATATATTTCTTGCTACTTTTTTTTTCCAGTGATGCTAAGCTTTTCCCCATGATAAGAGTTTAAAATTACAATTTGTCTTATAATTAGCAATCAATGCCCCCCCAAAAGTATTACTAATTTGGTCAGTTGCCTTTACTACTTAGATTAAAGAAGAATACTAATTTTAAAAGTAAAAAGAGATGAAATGTCTATTTCATGTATCTAATGAGATAATGTTGCAAAATGCTCCCTATAATACTTTCTGATAATATAAAATATTAATTTGCAAAGCAATTTTCCTATAAATGAAAACTTGACTTCTTTATTTAGTTTCTAAAATATTTCTTTACTTACAAATACTAAATACATAGACCCACATATCTGTGCAGCTATCTGTGTATCAATCTACTGATTCTACTAAAATAGGGTATTCATTAGTCATAGGCATAGTATTACAAATCAAACATGGGAAAAAAAGAAAAATATGCTTATATATCAAGTTTTATTTGCTACTATGAAGCCCCTCCAACCACCTTAAACGTACTGTTTCAATAAACTAAACAGGAAAAATGGCCAAAAAATATCCAGTAGGCAAGGTCTTATTTCAAGGAATAGTTAAGAGGATTAAAGGTTTGTTTGTTTTTTTCTTTTTTAAATTCATCAAGTTTCCAAGGCATTCTATGGCTAGATCCTCTTTTACAATATGAAGGACTTACAAGGGACTCTGCAGGTAAATCACATTTCATGGGTTTTGTGTAAGCTGAGTTGTTTGTTTGGAGCACAGACCTTACTACATGAAGTACTATCAGGCTGACCTAAGCCACCAGGCTTTGTCACTTGGACAGCTTGAGGGCATCCTGTGTCTCTTCCCCTACACCCACATGACCTAACACAGTACAGATTATTCTTCTGATTACATCCAAAGCAGCATATCCAACACTATTTTTAACTATCTTATTCTCATGCTTAACATCCTTTAATAAAATCCAAGAGACTTTAGGATAAAATCTGAACTTACTATATAGAATTTATCTTAACAACGAGTGTCAAAGCCTAATTCTCAGGTCTTTGGTCTCAGTTACCTCAAATTTCATTTTTTTAAAACTATACTCCATCTTGACTACGAAGACTTTATACATATTTCTTATTACTTTGCTAATTCTATCACACAGTCCCTGACTCCAAAGCTGATCCCAAGAAGGAGGTGAACCCTCACAGAAGATGCTCCAACAAAGCTCTGAACTCCTGCTTTATAACATCCATGGGTATAGTAAGAGCTTGATTATTATTAGCTTTTCCCACTAAATCTGACATGCATGAAAACACTTCTGTATTATTCAGGGGTATAGCATCATTGGCAAAGCATAGTGTTGGCATATAGGAAGTGGATGATATGTACGAGGTCTGTCCAGAAGCTATCCAGCCATGTAATATGAAAAATAGAGACACTCATTGAAGACACAAGGTACAAGAAACATTGTACATAGGACAATGATGCCTCAGTTCCCTTCAAAGTAGGCACCTTGGAACCTCACACAGTTCTCCCAATAACCATCAGCTACTCCATCGTATTTTCCTGAATCTCATCAAGGGTCTGAAATCTCCTCTCTCTCAAAGGTGATTTTTAGTTTTGGGAAAAGCCAGAAGTCAAGGGCAAATGTGGGCTGTAGGAGGGCTGAGTCACCTGGATGATTTGATATTTCACCAAAAAACTCTGCAGTAGATATGATGTATGAGCAGGCGTGTTGTCATGATGAAGCTGCCAATTACCAGTTGCCCATAGCTGCAGCCTTTTGAATCATAGGAATAGTTTCCACAGAGGGATGTTCAAGCTTAATGCAAAATTTGATGCAGATTTGTTGCTATACTTGCCCAGTCATATTGGATGTGATAGCCACACAGTTCACATGCTCACTCAACAGCATCTACTGCCCTCGCTGACTGGTACAGTGAAGTGGTCATTGTTCATGCATGAGTACTCCAGTCCACACTTCCTGGCTGCCAGGTTACATTGATGTTGCACAAACCATTCTCATTATATTAACAATGGCTAGTCTTTTTCTGGAAAGACCTTCACGAAAATTAGTAAAAGAAAGAGAGCTTGCACTGAGATTTTTCTGTCCAAAAATCCTTCAGAGAGGTAACTTGAAGTCATTGAAGAATCCAAAGGAATTAGAAAAGGTTCAACATTCAAGTTTCCCTGAAAGCTGAAATAAGACAGAGGAATAATGTATTAAATCAATTCAAATCAAATCAAATTATATAAATAAAATTAGTTGCTTGACATTTAATATACATTAAAGATTAACAGGTAAAATCATTTAATGTTATGCTATTTTTGCAAAAGAGCTTTCTGATGTAACCCAAATGACAAAAAATTGACCTTGTTAGAACTACTTTGAGTTCAATTGAAAGGTAAAGAAATCAAAAGGCTGGTTTGTTTCTTTTATTTAGTTGACCTTTTAAAGGAGATAGTGTAAATTACTTCAAATGCTTTTATTAACCTTGGTTCTGAGCTACATTTCTGAAAATGAATGTTTGAATTTTTCTTGTCTTAATATATGTTGTTCAGGGAGGGGGGTAAATGGGCTATAAATGATAATAGAAAAAATACAATAAAATCTGTAAAAATAAAGAAAAATATAAGTTGTCCACAATTTTCTTTATATGCTATACATTTTGAAAAAGTGGTAGATAATGGAAAATACTGACTTAAGCAATCTCAAATTTGAGTATTTCCTAAAAGACAAATTCATGTGTTATGTGTGTTTGAGTGTATATGTGTATGATTTTTCTAAAACACTATATTGTGATTTGGCAAATGGGATCTCTACTTGAATGCAATGCATTTTTTTTTTGACATGGGATGCTATTGTCACTGCAAGACACATTCTATTACCTTTTTTGTTTGATATTTTATATTTTCTTCTGGTGTGAAACCCATCTTTCGCTACCCTGTAAGAAACATGAACATGGAACTTTGTCAAGACCTCCTCTAGTTGTCAAAAAAGAAAAAGTGAAAATATTGAGTGTGTATTTTTCCCAGAAGTCATTTTCAGAAATCAATCTTATATTCTTATTTTAAACAACAGAATTTCAATTCTTTTGTGAGAATGAACAAGTATCATTTTAACTTGAATTTTTCCTATTCATATATAATCCATTAGAAGTATATTAGAAAATGCATTAAAAATGTATATATATATATTTTTAAATTCCATATCACTAAAAAAAAGTCATTTATATTATTATATAAAAAGAGCCAAGTGAGCACTTGTTGTTTCCCCTCTCTCAGAGATCATATCTTGTATATGCAATACCTGAAAATTGTTGTGAGATAGATATATATATGTTTTTTTTTCCCTGTGTTTTAATTATTTAGAGAAGGATGGTAGGTACTGTTCCTTTTAGCCCATCATAGACAGAAGCAAACATCTGAAGTCTTGCTAGAATTTTTGTGTTTTCAAAGTCATTGTGTCAATTTTCACAGACATTTGGTTTTTAACACTATGGTCATGAGTATGTCAATATTCAACTATTCATTATTTTAAAAATTCAACCACAGCTCTTATATTGAAACTCACATTTAATACAGGGGTATCCAGGTTAGCAAAGTGAGCAAGTTACTGAAAATTCCTAAGTCTAGTACTTTTATCTATAAAATAAAAGAAAATGTAAAATGAGGAAAATCACAGCTTTATCTAATGGGTTTGCTATAAAGGTTGGTACATTGTCTTAACACAGTGATTCTCAAAGTGGGGTCTGCAAAGCTCAGAGGGGCTCCAAGACTCTTTCCCTGACTCCATTAAGGTAAAACTATTTTCATAATAACACTAAGAACTATTTACCTTTTTCACTCTGTTGACATTTGTACTGATGTTGCATGGTAACATACCAATCCGTGGTATGGCAAATTAAGAAATATGAAAAAATAAGAACTTCTTCTTTCTGAAACATTATGCTTGCCTTGAGAAAAAGTGTCTGTGCAATAATTTGAGCTAAGAGTTGAACTACTTTGCTTTTCTTTTTTCATGGAACACTAGTTTTATTTAAAATATTGACTAACAAACAAAAACAGTTATCACAATTTGGATATTTGACATCTTCTTGAACATGAACAAAAGAAGTTTATCCCTTCAAGAAAAAAATTGACAGGTATTTGTAGCCAAAGATATAATTCAAGATTTCAAACAAAAATTAAGATTTTGGAAAACTTGTATCTGCTACAAGGACCTCAACATGCTAATATTCACAGAATTTCCTGATGAGAGCAATGGTGATATTAATGTGTGATATTTTGATATTATATAATGAAATGTGTCAACATTTGGATAGACTGTATAATTAGTGCATCAATGATCTTTTCAAAAATCACATATAGGTAAAAGATCTATTAAAAGGGCAAAGGAGACCAAGGGATTTTCATGTAACATAGTACTAAAGGTTCATTGTTATGGCTGCAAGATACCACATTGTGGCTAACCTTTAGGAAACTATCACTTGCCAAGTTTTGGTATAGTATCAGAGAAGAATAGTCTTAATTACCTGAAAGTTTTTAAAAAATATTCCTACTTTTCACTACATATCTGAGTGGGACTGCAGTTTTCTCATATACTGAAATGAAATGTTGCAGCATGCTAATTATGTAACCAAAGACAAATAATTTACAAATATGTGAAACAATGTTACTTCTAACTACACCTTTTCTTTTAAAAATATAGGTACATTTCATAAAATTTGCTATTTAGAAAAACTTTACAATGAATTTAATACAGACATTTCAAAATAAATCAATTCATAAGTATAATAAAATGTACAATATTTTAACATTAATATATTTTTTAGTCTTATTTCACTTCATATCATCACTCTTCTAGTCAAAATAATTTATTTAAACTATAGACAAGAAGCTCTCTTATAGCTGGGGAACAAACTTATGGGCTCCTTCAAACAATCTGTTATCCTCTTCTCTCATTTCTCACCACAAATCGCTGGCACTCACCTCCTGATCCTCTATAACTCTCTGACCTGGGAGGCTCAGATACGACAGCTAAATTGCTGCAAAGCCCTGTGTGACACCATCAGTGTTGCTCTTTTTACTTCATATGTTAAAAATATTCCTTTAGCAAAGTAAAAATATTAACTAAGGAAACAAAAAAGGAAGAAACCAAGAAAGTGAACACAAACACTTTCTTAAATAAATTCATTGACCACTGGGAAGAAAAAATTCAGCGAAGCATCTGCAAGAACATTAGCCTATAATTGGAAAAAAAAATCGTAGGCTACTACTTCATTTTGCCATATGTTTAGTATGCTTTTAAAGTCTTGCATTTTCTCAAATAAATCATTAAAAGTCTTAAATAGTTTTCACAATGAGAAATGAACATTTTGTGGCGTTATACATTTTTTGAGTTAAGTGTAGGGTTGAAAATCAATACCCTCAGCCACTGCACTGAAAGCACTTTATTTACAGCATACGGTTTTTGCCCCATAGGTTACAATCATAATCTTTTGCTTGCGACATCCAGGAAGAAGAAGTTTCAATGACAGGAAGAAACAGTGATGATGAAAGAATCCATGTGGTTACATTTTTCAAGTTTATACAAGTATTTCTTTAACAAAAACTTAAATACAAATATCTAGAAATATAAAATAGAAAATATAATGGAAAATCATTTTAGGAAAGCTAAATTATGTTTTTAACCTACTGCCTGTAATGTTTTATTTTTTAACTTTAGGAAAATTTTATTAATCTTTTGGAGCCTTAAATCCTGTTTGGTCAAATAGGTTTTTTATATTTTCTTTCCTTGAAGACTATGGTTTTATGTTTGTTTGTTTGCTCGTTTTTTTCTTCTTTTTTGTGAAGATGTCATATAGTTAAAAATTATTAGTTGATTGCCATTTTTACATTTGTGAACTTCTAAATTAGAAAAAGTAAGACTAGAATAATGAAAAAAAAAGTACTTCCTATTCTTATTAGCCATTCTTTTGTTCTTTTTTTAATTCCACATATTGGACATACTTTTATTATGAAATTTTACCCATAATATACATGCTTATAACAATGTAGGATTTTGTTTGGGGTGTTCATCTCATTGTTCAATAACCTGAGCAACCCTTTTGCTTACTGGTGCATTATTCAAAGTGCTTCATTTTGTGCTGTTGATGATTCCCTTAAACGAGTCTGTATTTCTGACAGATGTCCAGCACAGATATACTTCAGATTTATATTACCACTGAAGAAAACAGGACATCTGGCATTTTTGAAAATGAACCTTTCTTGGTTTATTTAAGTATAATAAATGTATTTACATGGGGGTGATTTTGACTTTTATAGTAATGGACTCTAAGACTAATGAATCTGAGACTAACTCAAATATCCATTCATTCCCCAGCTTCACTGGAATGACTGTCTAGTCTATTTTTTTCCCTTTTAACTATTCTTCTAATTCATTGCCTAATTGCCTACGATATAAAGAGGCATTTTGTCTAAATGAAGCAGCATCAGTAAGACAAATGAGGCAAGACTTTCACTATGATATTCATTTTAGTGCTTAATCACTTATCCCCAGATTATCTCTGAAGGCCCTATTCCATCCTCTGTTTCTTTCCAACAACACTCAGGTATATATTAGAGAAGTATTTTTATTAGAGTTGCATTCAGTTAAAAGAAACTTATGTATGGGAAAATTTACAAAGTCAAAAGTCATGCAGCAGATAAATTTTTTGAAAGCATTAAAATGTTACCTGAATTTCTACCCTAAGTTTCTCTTTCAGCAATATTTGGAAAAGAATTTTGTATAAATAAAATTAACATAACTTGCTGTTGTATAGACTAGAAAAACATCTTCACAAGCTTCCAAAAGGATACTTAGCAATTACTGTCAGGTTTCACTGAGGGTCTTATAGCAAGGGCTGTGGGGAAGGGGGCAAAAAAAGGTCTGGGTTTAAACAAGTAGGGAGCCTGATGAACTGGGGCCATAAAATTTCATGAAAGGAGATGTAATTTTAGAGGGAGAATCAGTCCAAAGCCAGAGCATGAAGGCCTAGTGGTCTTAGGAGAAAAAACAACCCATCCTTGGGCTTCCTCACTTTGATTACCCATTGGCCGAACTCAGTTGGAAGTGACAGTTTAAAGAAGCCCTGGTGGTGCATCTGTAGAGTCAGCTGCAGGTACAGGAGCAAGCAGAACCTAATGGGGAGGAGAGGCAAACAGAGAATGACCAATTAAGTTACCGAAATCATTGGCATTTTGTAAATCAAATCACATTATAAAGTCAAAAGGGTAATTGCCTACCTAAATAAATTGAGTAGTGAATGCTCACTTTAGAAAATAAATTCAATATTTTATCCTTAAAATATTTTATATTAATATGTAAAAAATTTGAATTTATAAATATAATACTAAAAGCTAATTTCTTTTAAAGAAAATACTTCTATTTTTTCTTTTAGAAAAAAGACTTTGAAAATCATTGGCTTCAATTTTTTCACCTGAAAATAATTTAATGTTATCAAGTGACTATTAAATGCTATTACAGAGCTACAGTTCTAATATTGTAACATTGAATGATTCAGGGTTGAGCATATTTTCTTTTTGTTTTGTGCAATATATAAAGCCATATATACTGCTATGTAACTAAGCAACTAAGATAGAGGTTTCTTGGTTTCTTTCTTTTTGCTATGTTACTCTTTAATTATGGAGTATACTTTGCATAAAGGATAAGATATTAAGCACTATAAAGTTATATTCTACCCATATATTATATCTATATCTAGAAAAATATCTATGTAACCACCACCAGATAAAAGTATAGGGCATAAGTTAAAGTTTGACTTGGGATATGACACCCCTGTTTATAAAAGAATCATGACAATAAGTTGCTCATTTCAGGGTCAGAAAAATGTTACCTGGACCTACTTAGCCTCTTTTCTGCCTATTTGACAGAGCCATCCTAACAGGCCCTGCTTAGCCACAACATCCAGTATCTGGCTCCTATCTCACAGTAGAAACTGGCGCAGGAGGACTGAAAGGCAGAGAGCATCGCCATTTGACAACCAGCATGATAAAAATTGATTCCAGCAAAAAAACATCAGCAGGTGTTAAGAGGTGAAAGTGAAATGAATAATAGGATGCTTCTCTTTCCTCAAAGTAGTTATTAATTATATAACATATTTATTAATTACAAAAGAAGACAGTAACTTCATAATGCAAAAATTTGGCGGACACCCCAAATGCTAAGAGCTAATGCCATCATTGATTCTTCCTGATGTGAACTGAGGAGAACACAACAGCACCCCTGTGGTATTGTTGTCAATATTGACTACATGAACTCAATCATGAGAAAACATCAGACAAACCTAAACTGATGATCATTGTACAAAATATAAGGCCAGTACTCTTCAAATATGCTCATGCTTTTAAAGACAAAAGAAAAAATGAGGAATAGTTCTAGAACAGAGGAAACTAGAGAGACATGATACTGAATGCAATACATGGTTTGGAATTTTATTTCACTGTAAAGGACAATGTTAGGACAATTGAAAAACTCTGAATATATATCAATGGTAATACCCCGATTTTAACTATTATACTGTGGTTAAATATGGAATGTTTTTGCTTTTTGGAAGTACAGAATTAACGGTACCACATAAGGAAACATGAAATGTTCCACATAAAATAACAAGTAGACACAGAGAAAGAGCTAGAGTGAGAGAGAAAAAAATCTTAATGGAGTATAGGAATAATTAGTACTATTCTTGAAAAATTTCTGAAATGTCAAAATAAAAACTGAAACAAAAGGAAGAAAAAGAGGGAGAAACTAAGCTAGGCAAAGGACAGTTATGGCAGAACAACAACAACAACAACAACAAACACCTAGTCCTAACCCTAAAGCAAACCAAAGAACATGTAATGAAGCTGTTTAATCAGAGTCAGCGATGTCCATTCCTCCCACCACAAAGCAGAAACCATTCTCTCTACTCTAGAAAAACCAAGGAAAGGGAAAGAGCTCAGAATAGAATGACTGGAAGATGCTGCAAGGGAAGCCTGATCCAGGTATGGGCAATGCCACTCACACACACTCATGCCCACGGCACACAAGCTACAAACCAGATGCCCCTGAAATGACCAGGCTTGTTGCCGCCATGGGTGTTCTCTATTAACAAAGAGAACTGCTCGATGCTGATCCAAAAGCACCCTCAGTACCTCAACATTACACTAAATTGCAGTAGTGGGCTCCCCAAGAATATCTGATATTAATGTTTCCAGCAGCCCAGCAGAATGGGTACTCTGTGTCAAGTTTAGGGTGTTTTGAAGTAAAGAGAATTCCAACATCTCCACATGCCCACCAACACTTGTGTTTTTGGATAATAGCTACCCTAACAGGTGTGAGGTGGTATCTCATTGTGGTTGTTATTTACATCTTCTGATGATTAGTGATGCTGACTATGTTTTCATGTGTCTGTTGGCCATGTGTCTTCTTTAGAAAACTTCCTATTCAACTTTTTATCCCATGTTTTAATTCAGTTATTTTTTTTGCTTTTGAATTATTAGAATTATATATTCTGAATATTAACCTCTTATTGTAGACATGGTTGCAATTATTTTTTTCCCATTCTGTAAATTGCCTTTGCACTATGTTGGTTGTTCCTTTTACCAAGTGTTGGTGACAATGTAGAGAAACGGGAACACTTGTGCACTGTTGGTAGGAATGCCAAATGGTACAACCATTATGGAAAACAGTATGGAGGTTCCTCAAAAGTAGGACTAGAAACAGAACTACCATATGATCAGCAATCC
>PVJD01009089.1:0-66211 GCA_004026545.1 Mormoops blainvillei | reverse complement strand
AGAGTATGTGTGGAGCCCTGTCAGTACATGGCTGCAAGACTCTCATTATTTATAAAATTTGGGAGCCCTTGTTCACCATGGGGATTTCATTTCAGCTGATAAATTCTTTCCCCAAGGTTCACATCAAATGAATTTTTCTTTTCTTGGGGTCCACACCCCCGATCTTGGGGTATAACTTGAACTTTCAACACTCCTGCCAGCAGGGGACCACACACTCTTCTTGGTTCTCGGTGTTAGGAAGTGACCAAATTCCTATCCCAAACATCTGTTCCAGTATTGTAGCAAGGTTAAAATTTTAACTCTCACACTGTTTAGATGTGCCCAGAAAAAACATAGCTTCTGTTATTTCTTTAGAGCCAGTCTAATTAATCTTCTGCAGGAGGTCCTACCTACAAAGGGGGTGGGGATAACAACTTCAGCCTGGCATAAAAATATTCATTATGAGACACCTGGAAAATAGCATATACAGCATATAAGAAATCAACTTTTCCAAAAAGTGTTGTCCTTGGGTGATCAAACCCTAACATTTGCAGAAAAGTTGTATATAAATGCAGGACTGAATAAAAGAAGAGAAAATTAGTTCTCCAAAGTGCTGAGGAAATCTTGGGGGTCAATATTGCCACTCAAAGGAGAAACAGCAGTATGATTCTACAATCCAGTTAAGGTAAAATATTGCTCTAATGAAAGTAACAAACAGAAATCTTCCAGTCTTGAAATCTGTCCCTTGCTAGGGTTTTGAGACACAAGTGACCCTTGACACTACTTCAACTAAAAGGAATACATGTCCTTCCTATACCCTACAAAACAAATGAAACAAAAAGAGGAGAGGGATTGAGAGAGAAAGAGAGAGAGAGAGACAGAGACAGAGACAGACAGAAATGAATAGTAGGAGGAAATGGATGTAAGATCATAAAGGGTTATTTTCTTCATGGTAGGGAAAGAAAGTCCCCTGTCCCATCAGAGAATTCTTCCCCAGGGTGTTTATGAAGTCCTCAGCCAAGTACTAAGGGTGAGGTAGCATTGCTGAAGTGTTGTGAATTTTTAAAAAACAAACACACTTGCCCTGGCCAGATGGCTAAGTTGCTTAGAGCATCATCCCATACACCAAAAGGTTGCGGCTTCATTCCAGGCCAGGTCACATACCTAGGCTGTGGTTCGATCCCTGGTCAGGGTGTGTGCAGGAGGCAACTGACTGATGTTTCTCCCTCTCCCTTTCTCTCTCTATAAAATCAACGAGTATGTCCTTGGGTAAGGGTTAAACACACACACACACACACACACACACACACACACACTTTTATTCAGTGTTATTATTGTTTTTGAATTCCCTACACACAATGCCTTCTTGCTTACCCTGTGGGGGCTGACCATTCCCTTCACCCTGCATT
Organism: Mormoops blainvillei; assembly: GCA_004026545.1. NCBI lineage: Eukaryota > Metazoa > Chordata > Mammalia > Chiroptera > Mormoopidae > Mormoops > Mormoops blainvillei. The sequence continues at coordinate 64,823 of PVJD01009089.1, read as the reverse complement.
TGGTATATCCCTGGAGGAACCTTGGGTTTTATAAAACAAGCCATTTTGAGCCATAATCACATTACAGAGTTTGGGGGCAGAGCGGAGTGCAGCTTAATTTCAGAAGGCGATTAATCATGCGTTTTTTAAAGGCCCCTATTTCTCCTGACTTGTCCTGCATCACTGTGCCTTCAGTTTTCAGGTTCTGTATTGCTGAAGTCACTTCTGCAGTTCATGATCCATGAAAACACACTAGCAACAAGACAGCACACCCGAGCCAGGCTTCAAAGCAAATGTTTATGTCCCCTCTAGGTCAGAACCCAAACGATGAAAAAATAAGGACAAGTCAACCTTCCAAAGTAGTTGCAATGATTTCTCGGAAATTCTACCCAGTGATTCAGTCCTTCTCTCTCTTAAACAGAGAAAATCAAAAAGCACAACAGAAAAGATATTTTCCTAGTTAAAAACATGTTTACTGTAGAAAATATAGGAAGCAAAAGGAAGAAAACAGAAGGCAACTATGATTCCACTAATTAGAGATAACTATTATTTCTTTGTGTCTATAAATATATATATACTGTATATACCTATATATACAATATAGATATATATACATATGTATGCATACCGTTTCACAACCTTTTCTTGCTGAATAGATTATGAACAGTTATCTATATTATTACTACAGCATTTTTTCCTCAAAGGTCTAGAATCAGACATTTGCTTCTCTACCTGGAAACTGCATAATTTCAACAGGCCTTTATTCATCTGTTGGAAAGAGCTATCCTGGCTAGTTATGGCCGAGAAAGGGTGTATAAGGAGCCATACGTCCAGTGTGGAACTGCTCTGTTTTGATAACCATTTCATTGTTTTGAGAGAATTTAGAAGCATGTCGAGCTTCACAGTGTTTGCTCACCACCCATTTAACTCTCCGAGAATTGCAAAACCTTGAGTATTGTTTATGGAGGGATGGCTAGTTTAATGCCCATGTGTGAGCAGAGATGACAACGGAACAAATTCAGACTCTTGAGCCTTGTCTCCATGGCCCTTAGTGTGAAAGACAGACTAATATGTGTAGTACTGGTATCGGGGAGCTGGTTCAGAATCTCAGGTATAAGGGAAATGTCCCCCCAAGTTTGGTAGCCCCTCCTGCAGCAACCCCAACAGCAGGTGATAGCCAAGCCTCTGACTGCATTTCATAAAGAATCACTCTTCCAGTTGCACCCCATGTCACTGATGGATCATTCTAGAGGTTAGGAATGTATTGCTTCTGTTGCGCTAATTCCTGCTTCCCAATAGCTCTCTTGCATGTGCCTAATGTCTGCTTTCTGGATTGACACAAATTTGTCCGCTTCTGCATGAGCCTTCATACTTGTTTTTCCTGAGCCTTTTCCACCCTAGAGTAAATACCCTGATTTCTGAATGGTTGACATACCCGCTGGATTTCTTGGTGTGTACTCCTTGTGTAAGTTTCCTTCCCCGTGAGTCATCAGATTGAGCGGGATCTCCATCATGTTTGTTCTGGTCTGTGTGAGTGACAATAGAGCTGAGGTCTCTGATGATCAAAACCTAGAATATATATTAATAGACCTGAGACTAGATGGCTGGATTTGTCTGTTTGACTTTCACCTGAGTCACTGTGCTGGATGACAGTGAATATGATGGTTATTCTGTTTGTTCCCTGCCGGCTGGATTCTCCACTTTGTCCTTCTTAAGAAATTCATTGGGAGGCCGACCTCTACTGAATATACCTCTCAGGTTGCCCCGCTCTCCAGCTTTTGGGTTGGTTTGGCCAATGGGAGGCCCAAGCAGGAGTTTTGTGGGTAAGTGCAAAAAGGTATTGAACCATTTGTAGTAAGAATAATTGGTGTATCCTTCTAGCTATGGCCTCAGTTCCTGTTGGGAAGCTAGTCTCTGGTGGTTCACCATTACTAGTTAGTTGCCTTAACCCTGTAAACTGTCCTTCATTAAATTCTTCTTAGTTCAATTCTGACAGTGCCACCATTCCTGCTGGGACACAGACCGATAAAAGGAGCATGCAAGAGCTAAATGGATGAGAAAATTTTCAGATGAACAGGACCAGAACAGACCGGCTGATTCTGTGTGTGTAAAACTATTTGTTTAACTCCCACAGACAGCACTTTGAACTAAGCCCTCAGAAAGTGCTTTATGTCAACATTGGCCAATTCTTTCAGATTGTCAAGATAATTTGGATCTTGATTTTATTAACAATCCTAGCCTTGTTGTTTTCAACAATTTGCTAATGCATACAGATTTTATTAATATGTGATCTCTATCTCTTTCCAGGGAGAGGTGGTAGAGCATTGTGAGGAAAAATTGACTTTGGAGTAGACAGAGTTAGGTGCGAATTGATAACCATGTGGCTTTGGGAAAAAATCACTTAAACCATATAAGCTTCGATTTCTTCATCTGTAAGATAAGCATAATAATGGAAACAATCGGCGTATGTCATGGACCTATAAAAATTCAGTGCTTTGTTTTCTAGTCATAAGTTTTGGTATATAATTTTATGTATGTGTATTAAGACCTCTAAATATTTTCTTTGTTGTGTCCTTTGTCTATCATGAGGCTAAAGATTAGGCTATAAAGTCTCAATATCGTTTTTTTCTATATCTCTGCATCTCCTAGGGTTTCATCTTCATGAAATTTTTATATATAAAAATCATGCATAAGATTTTGTGCATAACATTTGTATTTTACCTTTACAAACTACTTTTATCTCCCCCCTTGAATCTGACCTGGTCTGGTGTTAATGGCACAGGTTGAAAATTCCAGAGAGAAATTTGATTAGTGTCAGTAGGATTTTAGAGCTGCAAACAGTGGTTCAGGACCACAGACAGCTCCTCTCCAGAAACCATTTTTGTTGCCCTGCCGCAGCATCTTCAGCATTGTAAATCACAGAGTGAAGAAGATATACAGAGTGTCATCTTACAATGTTAAATTGATTTCTGGTCTTGTACAAGACTTAATAGGAAGCTAATGGACTCTGCAAGTCCAGAAACTGTCCAAAGTAGAGAGGTCATTCCTAGTATTCAATCTTTCTATCATTGTGCAAAATTATCCCTATTGTGAAGAAGACTATCTTAAGCTGTTTTGGCTGAACCATGTTTCTAAGAATTTATCCAATTAACTTCCCTTGTTGTGGTTCCTTGCTCTGTAAACAAGAGAGCAATTCTGCATCTCGTATAATTCCATCTGCAGGGAAGAATGGACCAGGCATGACGATGCTAACATTTCAGCCCATGTCACTGAAGAAATCTCAGAATAAATTTGATAACTTGGCACATTGGTTCTATATGTTAGTCTCTGTATGCTTAGTAGTTTAATGACTTCACTTTCAGGAATACTCATTCTTTCTCAGATGTAGATAAATCAGCTTTTGCATCTACAAGGATGAGAGTCAAAACTTAAAAGTTTATGAATTCACTGAGATATGACCTGTGATGGTAATCTACCAACCTGCACTTGACATTATGGTACACTTTCCAATAAAAGCATGGACACATATGATCAGGGGAGAGCCACGTGGTACTTTCCAAATCCCTCCTCCAAGTTCACATTAATTAATGAATGCTTATTCATTAATGAATGCTGACTATTACATAAAACAGTGTAACTAAATCCGGGTACCTGGTGTGAGGTTTAAGCAGCAGTGTGGATATTCAAACATGTTTATTTCCTGGGAGAAAAATTTTAGTTTAACATATGTATGTTTTAACAAATGTTTTAAAACCTGGCTGGTGTGGTTCAGTGGATTGAGTGCCATCCCGCAAACCAAAGGGTCGCTGGTTTGATTCCCAGCCAGAGCACATGCCTGGGTTGCAGGCCAGGTCCCCAGTAGGGGGCGCATGAGAGGCAACCACACATCGGTGTTTCTCTCCTTTCCCCTCTTCTAAAAAAAAAGAAAATTTAAGAAATGTGTACATTCTTCTAAAGAAAAGCAAGCAAGCACTTGATTTATAAATTTGCTAATTGCCCATTTCAGCTGAGAATATCAGTGTTAAATTGTTCATCATTATTTTTCAGATTTTACAGAGAATAACCCCAAAGACTAAATGACACTGTGCCTACAATGGGCACCTGAGGAATGGCTATGAAAGCAATCCTGACGCTGTCACAGTGGCACTTAGCTTTTCTGTGTAGACCTTGGGAGCGTTTTTCCCTGCCTACAGTATAATAAACTTGGGTCTTATTTATTGCACACACATAAATACACCAACGTTCATTTATATTTGACTTTTTGAAAAACCTGTTACTAGGCAGGCATATCAACTATGCTGAGAGTAATTAAGTCACTTCAGCTTTCTTCCTAAGGCATTTTCTTATCTATCAAATGCCAGAAAAAGGGCATCCCTTAATTTTTATGGAGACCCTTTCTTTATGAAGCCAAATGGTTACATTCAGTCAATTTCAGCCAGTGGTATTTACTAAATGCTACGAGAGAGAAGTAAGCAACAAAGAATCACATTTTACAAAGACCTTCATGTGAGTGTGCTCACTTGCCACCTCACAGTGATGACCATGGGTTCTCCTTTCTACCACCGCCATCGGTCTCCTGCTTGTGACTAGGGGAGCCCAGGTCTCCATGTAGCCTCCTGAGAGCCCTTACATGACCTTTCTAGAAGGGAGGTTCTTGGATAATGAAAAGTTTTTCTAAGCTGGAATGAGTCAGCAGCAATAGCAGGAGAAAATGTGTGTGGTCCCCTCAAGAAGCCACCTGGCAGACCAAGGCATCTGAGGGGACACCTGGTTGAAGAAGCATTTTGGAAGCTGCTGATGTCATGTTAGGATGGGAGGACAGAGGATTAGGGGTCTTGGGGACACATTGCCTAATTTATTGCCTAAATTCTGGTGCAAAGAGTAAACAGCGCTTTAAGGACCTTTGCTTCTGCCACTAGAGGATATGACAGGTCCTTGAATAAGGTCATTTCCTTCAATGTTGTTTCATTATAAATATTGATGAGAAAAAACAAAATCAATTCCTGGCTGGGGCCCCTGTCGGGGTGGGTTTTCCCCAGGGATTCTGGCTCCCCCCCACCCACAGCCCAAAAACGTGCATGTGAGTTGAACTGGCATGTCTCCATGGTCCCCGTTGAATGAGGACAGGTGTGTGTGATGTGATGAAGGAAGTCACATCAGGATGGGGGTCCCACCTCGCACCCTGGGCAGACTGACCACCGCAGCCCTGAATTGGAATAACAGGTTGAAAAATAATGACTTCACTTGTTTTTATTTATTTTTCTTAAATGTGTAGCTCACATGTATTTCAATATTTAATATTAGAAAGGTTGTGGGGTCTTTATTTAGAAGTTTGGTAAATGTTCTTATGACCAGAAATATGCTGTTAGAAACTTAACTCTTATTTACATCAAATAGCCTAGGGTAAAACTGGTTTCAATGTACATCGTTTTGCTTAAAGTTGCAGTTTCCAAGAACCTATTGACAGCAACCTCCCTTCATTAAGCATTCTTCACGGTGGGTGAGGACATGTGACTTAGTTTTGGCTGCTCAGACATTCTCCGTGGGGTTTCAAGCAGCGAATGAGAGATGGCAGTCTTGCTATATAGATGCAGGTAGACTGGAATGTCTGGCAAAGCCTGTATTTTCTGCTGCCCAGTGCTGGGGGGGGGATCCCTTTGTTCTGACCTGTCCTCCAAGCCTTGTTCTCCAACTCTCCATCACCTCTGTGAACCTTTCCAGCCAGCCATGCTTTAAAGTAAATCCCTTATTTTAAAATCTATTCAGAATAGATTTGGACACTTGCAACCTAGGACCCTGACTAGGACCCTTTCTCAGCATTGATAGAGTCTCTGTTGTACATTTCTGTATTGAAAAGTCAGGATAGGCTGGGTTATGCTGCTCTAACAAACATCCTCTGCAGGAAGCTCTGCTCATCACCGTCACGTGGGGGCCAGGCTTCCAGGTGTCAGGATACAAGAGGTGGAAAAAGTGTGAATCATTCTCAGGCTCTTACAGATTCTACTGGAAACAACACATCCCTTCTGTTCATATTTTATTGACCAAACAAATCATATGACCCTGCCTGCCCTCAAGGATGGTGTGGAGTTAGAGTAAACATCCCCAACCACTACCACCACATACAGTTCTAGTCCGTCTTACAGAGTTTACCACATATGTTCTCTTTGTGTGATTTTCCTATATGCCCAACCAGAAAGGGAGGCCTTAAATGGAAAAATAACTGTAAAGTTCCTCAAAAAGATCTGTTTTTGTGACTCTGACATGGTGGGCAAGAGGAGTTCTGATTGATGGAATCAATCTCCTCAGTAAAATGAAATACTGGGAAATGGCTTAAAATTTAAATAACATCGACTAAAGGAAAAAAATTCAAATGACTCTTTAAGATAATTGAGACAAAAACAATTGTGGCATTGACACAATTCAATTTAATTTTGTATTAAATAATTTGCAGAAAAGTGAAAACAGCTCGATAGCCAAGTCAATACATTACTAGATGAGCATTTGGTTTGGATTTTTTGCAGAAGTTGACAAAAATCAATTAGTAATTAAGTATCATATAAAAACATAGACAATGTTTCTTTAGAAAACAAAATTCATGGGTGGCGTTATTTCTGAAAACTGGGGCATACAGCTACCTCCTGTGGATCCAAATCTTGCCTAAAAGGAACCTGAAAGACAGCACAAAGTGGGCACAGGGTGTCATTACAGAAACGTAACCTCCGGCTGATATATAGTTTTGGCTGAAGATGGTGCTGGTATTTCTTATAGCTTACCATCTGCTAAATGGAAGACCTTGGACTAAATGTTCTTACTCTGTGTCTCGTTTTCTCACCACTTGGTCCTGAAAACACACACACACACACACACACACACACACACAGAACCAGCTCCTGGAATTTCATTTGTGTCGACAACTTTGCTTTTATTAGTTCTCAGTCTCTCTCTTTAGAGTGAAAACTCATTTCCTCTTGCTTAGTCTACTGGAACCTTTAATGGCTCGATCTCCCTCCCTAAGTCCGGTGCTCATCTTTTGAAAGGCATGCTTTGGGCCAGTTCTGGTCATGCCCAGAGTCTTTGGTGAACTATTTTCACTCCAGTGCGGACTGAAGTGTTGGCATGCACCTTAAAGCCTGGAGTCCCTGTTTGCCCTCCAGAATGGCTGCCTGAACTAATTTATTGCTCAACGCGAAAAGCCATTTTTATAACTCACTAAGGGGGCCCACAATCTAGCCAGGAGGTGTGACTAATTCCAACTGTCCTGACTCCTAGCTTTTAAGCAGTAGGAAGTTCCAGGTTATGGGTAGGACCCCCCACAGCAGTTTGGGTGGTCTCCCCCTGCTCCTCCCAGCTACACTGAGCAGCATATCAGAACAGGGAACTGGGTTTTCTGTCTCCCTGAAATTTGTTTGCTTGATTTGTCCTTGGATGGACTCACTCTCTCCTTGTCCAGTGTGGCTTGTGCATCCATTTTGAGGCTTGGCTCTCAACTTGACTCTGGACTTGACTTAGAGCAGATGCTATAGGCCAAGAAACCTGTGACAACCTTGGCAAAACTAGACATGCTGTATATTTTGTGTTGGGACTTACGAAGGTTGAGAGTCTCTAATGAACATGACTTTTGGACTGCTAGTTAAAGTCACTCCAACACTTGACAGCGTTAGCTCTGCGCTATGAGATTATAGGAGATATTTATTTTCTTCTTTAGATTCACCTGGACTTTCTGCAGAGGACAAAAACCAATTAAAAAAAAACATGATGCCATTCAGAAATTGCCCATTGTCATATGGCTGTAGTTACTGATGTTATTGTTTCTGATGGACAGGAATCGAGGCAGGACATGCTAAGCAAAATAAACAGGGCTTAGTTTGAGAAACGTTCTCTCTTCCTAACACTGGGGAATTTTAAACACAAATCCCATGTGATTAAGTTAATCAGTCCAGATAATGGATGGGGGTCTTGGGTGCTTCCTTTCTACCTTTCCTCGTAGCTGCCATGGCTCACAGCGCTTTGGGAATGGTGATTGGCGATTATAAAGAAAAGCATGGCAACTTCAAATAAGTGGAACACCCTCCAATTGAGTGACTCTCTGCCTGCAGCTGCCCATAGCCCTAGGCCTCTTGGATTTCGTCAGGGCCAATGGAGTGGCCAAGGTCCCTTTGGTGTCCCCTCATCCCCTTTGGAAAGCATTCACTTATGTGCGTATCTCAGACTCCAAAATACCATCGCGTATTCCTCCTAACCTGGTCTCCACGTCCCTTTGCATGAGCACATGTGCGTGACCTTGCCACTCCTTCCTTCAAGGGGAGAAGCCTACTTGATGGAGTCTGGACAGAGTTTGCTACTTGTTGTGATAAAAATATGGAGGAAGCGATGTTGTGTGACTTTCGAGGCTAGGCAACAAGAGGCCTTGGCGTGTCTGCTTTTATATATTCAAATGCTTGGAATGAGACCATTGTAAGTAAGATGGTCCAGCCAACTGGAGATGAGAAGTCAACGGATGATAATTGAGGCTCCCAGTCCAACTGTCAGTCATGCGAGTGAGCCCTTTTTGGACCTGCTATTGCAGGAAAACTTTCCCCTACAATCAGTCAAATGTGGGAGTCCAGGCAAAAAATAAATCACGTGGTTAGTTTTGGGGTGATTAGCACACAGCAGTAAATAGTAAAAATCCAATGCAGCTATTCGAGGCTGTAGGCAAGGGAGTAGTATGATCAGATTTCCATTTTAGAAAGTTACTCTGGCGTCCATGCAGGAAATGGATTTAAAGGTGTCAAGGCTGGAGACCGAAGACAATCCGGCAAGACCGTTTCTTTGGGAGGCTGTTTAAGAGTTGATGGTAAGTTGAGGAGCAGGGCTCATGTCAGGGATAAAAATGGATTCAAAAACTGGAGAGAGATTAAAGAGGTAAAATTGGCGGGGCTTGATTGGTGAAGGAACTGGATGGAGAATAGTGACAGTCCCAGAGACGGAGAATCCTGGGAGCAGGGGAGATTCAATTTGGAAGGAAAAGGGTAGATGCCAAGTTTAGGTTTTTAAATGTTGTTTGAGGAAGTGGCATTCAGATGGAGATTTCTGCCGGGCAGTTTCATACAGAGTGACATTTAAAAAGGTCAGAGGTGAACTTAAAGTACAATTGAAACCACCAATAATTGTCAATTTTAAATAAAAAGTATTTTCTTTCTGGTTAAAGGAAGTATACATATAAGTCAGAAAGCTAGAATCTTATTTTTTTTCTGGCCAAAAATTATCACATAACTTAGACAGCAGAACATAAACACTGATCTTAAAAAGTATTTGTAAAGCTCATGAAAGAATGAGGAAGATGGCATTTCATGATTTATGAGGGGTAACATTTTAGAATTCCTTTCATAAGGGAATTCATTAAGCTGACACATAGCCACACCATTTTCACTGTAGAATTTAAGTATCGTTAACTCTAATTTTTTAATTAGCAGAATCAAATAAAGAGAGCTTCATTTTAACTCTGGGAAATCACCCTTCTGTACTTCTTCAAGTGATTTCAAATCTCTCCTGATGCTGCCATCCAAGCACAGCGATTATTAACATTTATTAATTTTCTGAGCAGGAAGTCCATTCTTTGTCTCAGTTTCTCTCCTATTCATCTGTAGAAATAATGGGGAAAAGAACCCCATTAATAGTCCTAACTGATAGCTTTCTTATGTATCAGGCACTAATTCTAAGTCTTTCACCAGTGTTGGTTCCTTTAATCCACAAAGCCCAACAGAGTAGAGACTGTCCTATTTCTTCTCATTGTATCGATGAGGGAACTGAGGTACAAAGAGATTCAGGAGCTTGCTCAAGGTCACCCAGCTAGTGAGTGGTGCCACATCTGTTTTATATGCCTTGAGATCAGAAATGACAGGTCCTTTTAAAGGAGTCCCTTGGATGAAACAATGCCTAACTAAACAGGAAAGGACTCCCACGGGAACTAAGCCTTCTGCTTTTGCTCTGCGTTCTTTCTGTGATTTTATTTTGCGTGTTGACAGCTAGGCGCCCAGGTGGGCTGGGCTTTTCTTTGATGCTGAATTGACCGGTTGTCCAAAGAGCAGGCGGGCGCTGCCCTGGCCTCATCTTGTGATATTTCTATCCCTTCTACTTAGCAAATGGAAATGATGTTCCCTGCCTCTCCCGGGGACCCCAGGGACTCAATGGTGACTTGTGTCTGTTGTGCTACAGGGGACCCAGGAGCAGTGCTGGTGGCCCTCCATTTGTAACAGAGATTACCCTCTTACCATATAGAGCTCTTAGAAATTGTCACTGTGCGCGATGTGCTGATGGGAGAGAATGGTGACAATGAGAATTCTGTAACTTGTTTTGTACTTTTCATCTCCTCCTGGATTCATACCCATCCTTACCCAAAACAGAGCCACTCTTTACACTGAGATAAAAAGGCTGCTGATAAAAGGCTGACCATTGAGGTTCAGAGCGGAGAGAGCCAAATACATTTAGCCCCATTCAGTGTCCTTTTCCCAGGAAAGGCCCCATTTCTTGTAACCTTCTAAACGGTGGGTGCAAGAGATTGTGGGGATGAGCGTACAGAATTAGGAGAGTAAGGATTCGGGCCCAGGGAGGCTCACTCACCCGGCCATACCAGTGTGGGGGACCCTCCTCCTCTTGCGAGTCCCAAGATGAACCAAAGAGGCTACCCACGGTTTTCTGTCCCCTCAGCTCAAACATGTCCTCTGCCAGACAGATTTGGAAAAGTGGCAGCATTAAGCCAGGACTCCCTTGAGACCAGGCAGCTCTTTTTCCTTTGTAGTTTTTTTCTCTTAGACTTTCCTGTCTCTTTTCAGCCTATTTCTCTTCCTGGAGAAGCCACTCTACTGACGGTAAAGAGGGGGCTCTGTATGCCCTGTGAGCAGTGCCCGGGTGCCCCTGGTAGATCCCTGAACTCAAGGGGCAGACACCCTCTTCTGACAACTGGGCCTTGGGAGCTGGTGGGGCATTCGGCTGGGAGGTCCTGCTGGCTTGAGAGTTTACAGTGCCATTTTGGAAGAAGTCTGAGGGGTCCTCAAATGGATGAGTGAGCGGAAAAGTCAGTTTGCAGGCAAAAGGATGAAAAAAGAAGCACAGAGAGAAGCGACAAAAAGTACAGACTTCCAGTTGTAAGATAAGTAAGTCCTTGGGATATAATAAACAGTATGATGGTTCTAGTTTACAACCCTGTGCTGTTTATTTGAAGGTCGCTAAGAGAGCAGATCTTAAAAGTTCATATCACAAGAAAAAAATTGGTACCTATGTGCGGTGATGGAAGTTAGCTAGGCTCATTATGGTGAACCTTTTGTAGTATGTACGTGTAACAAATCATAATCTTGTACACCTAGAACTGATATAATGCGATATGCCTGTTATATCTCAATTTAATAAAAGAAAACCCACAATGTCTATTAATATATTAAAGAGAGTTTGTCTTTAGGATTTAAGCATATATATTGTATTTTATCTGATTAAGGAAGTAGCCAACTATTTTTTTCCTTGAGTGTTGAATTTTGTTAAAGCTTTTTCAGTACTTATGGAGATAGAGATTATGTTATTTTTCTCCTAATAACTATTCATATAGTCTGTTAATAAAAACATTTTTTTAAAGAAGCAGAAACCAGGGATTTCGCATCCCAGAGAGATGGAGGGCCAGGTCTTGGGTTCTAAACTGGGTTCTGTAAATTCCTGGATCCACACAACAAACCCTCCTTTACTTGAGCTGTTGAGTAGCTTTCTGGTTTGGGAATGATCTCTGAATAAGGTGCTTGGTGTTACCTCAGCCCGACCCAAGGACTCAAATGAGTATTGATGTCCTTAGAAACAGGTTCGTGTCAGGTACATGTGGTCACCAAGACAGAAAGCCCCAGGTGCCCGGCAATGGGCAAAACCAGGAAAACAAGGACCCTGCCCCCCGGATAACCTTTCCTCCCCCTGCATGGTGCAGGGCATGCGGTTTGTACCTCCTCTGAACTTCCCTCCCCTGGTGCGTGGCTAGTCATGCAGGTTAGATCCCTTTAGAAGAAATGAACCACGGGGCTGGAGAATGCCCCGTCAACATCAGAGCCCCAGGACAGTGAGGTTCTGACCCTCCTCAGGCCCATCCTGGCCCCGGCTGTGTTTCATCTCCAGGCCCGGGAAAGTAGCAGGACCAGATAAGAGACCATGGCTGCCTTAAGACACCTGCACTCACTAATGATCCTCTGCTCTGGAGCCAACCAATCAGGGGAGACCATGACCCTGAAGGCACACACCTGCAATGCTGATGAATATTCTGTTGAGATCCTACCCTGGGACCTCCCAAACTCTCCAGCCCTAAAAGCCCTAGGATGGAGGACTCATCAAGGTACCTTTCCCATTTCCTTCCTCTGTCCTCCTGACACGTTATCTTTACCCTTCTCTCCCCTAAGCTCCAAGGGCCCCTACTTTTGCCTCTGTAACTCGTTTCCTGAGCCCATTCTTCTACTTCTGTGACTTTCTAAATAAACTTCCTCCTATAGTTTGAGTCTTGGCTCTGAATTCTTTCCTAGCGAGAACTCAAGTACTGAGGTTGCTGAACCAGCACCTGGTGCCGTTCTTGCCACCAACAGGTACAGTCCTACGTTTCTGTGCAATGAACACACAGTTCACCTCAAATGGCGTTCTTAGGGGAGAGAGCACCCACCTGTGTGGCATTGCCCAAGGCAGCCATATTCTGCGTCATGCAAATTCAAGTCCAGAATCACCATCAAAGTCATACAGACTCTCTCTGGCTCTGATGGGATGTCCTGTGCATTCCTGAGCCTGTCACAGAGTTCAGAAGGATGAGTGGCTCTGACTGACCCGGGTGAGTGGTGCTGGTTCGCTTGCAAAAACCATGGAGACTGAGGTAGGGGTGGTCATTGTGCATTCCCCAATAAAAACTGGGGCCTTTTCCCAGAAGCAGGGTAAATGGACGCTGAGTGACCCCATGCAGGGGAACTCACTTTAGATGCAATATGGCTCCAGCAGCAAAGGCATCTGGGAAATGGGATGCTGCCCAAAGATAAACATCACGTCCCCAGGAAGGAGGTGGATAAATGTGTAGAGGGGATAACTGTTGGTGGTATCTGTTAACTTGGGAATTAAGTATTAATTTAGGAATGCAGTGTTCTTTCTGGTGGTCTGGTGACTGACTACCCACCATATGGTTTTACCATTAACCCCCTATTAAGAAGGGACCCTGTCCTGGGAGGGGTGTGGATTTTCCCCCCATCTGCCACGGCAGGAAGTAGCTAGCCACTTTGCCCCTGCTTCTCCTGTTCAAGCTCTTTCAAATTCGAATAAGGCTACAAGTCAGTGCTTTGTAATTAATCTTGAATTTGGACTTTGGGGGCTTTCCCCCAACACCCCCAAAGAGCAATTACCCCTTGACCCCCTTTTGTGAGCTCTGTCTGGACTTTCTGAGGAGACTTGTCATTGCTGGGGCTCTCAGGGCCACGTCTGACGTTCTGACCTGTGCTTCTGGGACAGACACTCAGCTTGCGAAGTCCCCATGGCTTCCTCATCCGCGTGCTCTGTCCCACTCCAGCCTGGCCAGCAATGCCCCTCTGAGTGCCCAGCTGTCTCCACAGACCCGGGTTCCTCCAACCTGTCATTATTACCCAGCCACAAACCCAGAAGCAAAACGGAATTTTCTTTTGAAATCCGGAGTGAAGCTAATAAACTAAGTTCAGACAGAAGAGAGGGTGAGAGAACCTCTTTTATTAAATCCCGCTCCTCCCGTCTGAGGCCGGTTCACTCAACCTGAAAAGCTCAGGGTAATTCACCCCCAACCAGGCTGTGCTGAAAGGGAGTGTCTGCAGCCTGGCGCTCAGGAGTTGATTGTAAGATAAGAGGCTGCGCTTTGTTCCCTAGGAGGAAGCGGCAGGAGGAGAGTGCCTTCCCCTCCCTGTTGGAGGTGACGGAGGAGCAGTCGGCGCCTGAGGGCTGACACAGGAGTTACAGGTAATGAAAGGGGCCAGCGAAAGAGGAGACTCGGCGGGGGACCAGCCTTTGTTCCCTGGGCCACACGCCGACCAGAGTGGGAACCACCCCGACAGGCTGCCGCTCACAGTGCTTTGTACCGGCTTCGGGCTGGTGAGGGGACCCTGCCTGCATCTCACTGTCCCAGGGAGTCATTAGGGGCTCACATTTTTCGCCTTTTGTTGGGCTGAGACAAATTTCCACAGAGGATACTACCAGTGTACCCGAGGAGGGCATTCCCGCAGAGCAAATGTAATCCGGCTAGACCCAAACGAAGCTCCCAAATCCTAATGCGATGCAAAGTCCGGACTGATGACCAGGCTTTGTGCATCTGAACAACCAGGGGACAGGGGCTGAGGTTGTCCTGCTGTGTGTCCCTTGCCAGGTCAGTGCAGAGTTAATGTCACTGGGCCAAAGGGGTCCATTGGCCTGCGCACATCAAAGCCCAGTAAGACGCCAACAGGACTTTGCAACCAAGAAAGGACGGGTTTATGTTTAGGAAGCAGCCCATGCCCAGAGTCGAAGGTGAGCTAATGCTCAAAGATCAGGATCCCTGATGGCTTCTAGAGAATGGGTTATATAGAGGAAAAATTATTAGTTACGGTGAGCAAGGGAGTTGGGGTTGTGGTCAGGGTGGTGGTCTCTACTGACTGGTCGGTGTTAGGGCTGGGCTAGCCAATCTGCTCATTGCCTTCCTGGGCTTGGAGCTGAAACACAACCGAGGCCTGGGTGTTATCTCGACTTTCGATGGGGACATCAAGACTCGGAAAATTTCAGTTTAGGTAATAGCTACTAAGCTTTGCAATCAATGCCTGCAAAAAGCTCTTGCTCCAGAAACTGAAGGTATGACCTGTCTCGACCGCAGGAGACTCTAAGCAGGTTCGGGAGGACCACAAGCCATCGAGAAGGTGCCTGAGACGCTGTGTCCAGGGTGAGACCTTCCAGCAGCCCAGGTTGCAAACGAAAGAATGCCGAGGCTTCTAGCTGATTAACTTTGTCCCTGGATTCCAAACCCCTGACCTACACTTTTCTTCTCCTGATAAAAAGAATCAGTTTAAAAAGGAATTTAAGATGCTCTGTTAGGGTATATAACCCGCCATCTTCTCAGACTGCCGGCCATCTGGGTGAAGATCCCATAAAGATTCAATCCCTGTCTCTGCTTATTGGGTCTGGTAGGTGACAGGCAGCACGAACGCCAGCTTTTCTGGTTTCAGTTTGACTGAAATTCAGCCTCTGTGGTCAAGCTCCGACCTGATTATCTTAGCGCTGGGACTGGGAGCTGCCCTGCAACTCGGCGGTTGGCTGTACCCTGCTTTCTCCATCCAGCAGCTGTGGAGATGGTTCTCTGTAATTTGCTTACGTTTTCAGTGTCTCCAAGGAGGAAGGTCTATTGGTGCTTGAAACTGGATTGTTTCAAGTAACCGATGTGCTGGAATGACAGTGAAGATGGCAACATATGGATGCTTCCCCCTCAACTTCAGGGGACTTGTCGTCAGCAGCTGACAGTTTTCCTATCCTCGTCCCCGGGTGGAGGAAGTGCAGAGGCGAGCAAACCTGGGTTGGATCAGCCCAAGATCCAGGGGACCTTGTGGAATGGGAAAGTGGGATCGTTGGGAAAATGGGACTTACAGCTCCCAAATCAGGGAATATCCACACTCGTCCCCCGGTGGAAGTATGCAGCCAGGTTGAAGGACCTATTTTCAGCAAGGACAGAAACATGGACGGTCAGGGAAGAGGTAAGGGTGGCAGTTCCACTGGCCAGTCTGCTCTACTCGCATGGGAGGTGGTGTCAGTCAGGGTCCGGGAACCTGCTGGTGGGGGCCTTTGAGAGCTCCCGGGACTTGGGTGTAGGGCCTGTGGACGCTGAGAAGAAAGATTCATTTGATGTAAACCCTGAGAAGGAGTTTCTCTGCTGAGATGGAATCCCCACGGTCAACCGGGGGCTCACACTTTATAAATAAGGGCCTTGTGGCCATTGGCTGACAGGGGCCCCTCCTGTACTCTGTGCACCGAGAAGAATCTCAGGCTGTTTACATGGTCTGAGTCAACCACTGCGGGGAAACCTTAGTTTTCTCTTCCTACCAACAGACTGAGACCTGCCCTGTCCAATCGGAACTAGGTAAATTAAATCCTCATTTGCACCTACACTGACCAATCAGAACTGTACAATTTGGACACCTTATTTACATAAAACAGACCTATTTGGAAACCTGGGCGGCAACTTCCACTATAAAGTATGGCCTCCCCTTTGTCTCAGGGAAACACAATTTAAGTTGCTCCCTGAACTTGCGTCTCCTGGGCTGCCAGCTCCTTTTGCTCAGATAAGTGCTTTTTATTCTTTATTGCAGTCTATAAACTTAATTTTGGCCTACAGGCCACAGATTTGCTCTTGATTCACGTCTCTCTAGCTGCTGAAAAATGAAAGACCATCAAGGAGGAATATCTTACAAGGCTGCCTTTGGTCCTCGTACTGGAAAACCAGTATTAGTTGTGAACAGTGGGCCGCATCTGGGGTGCAGAAATATGAACCTCTTAAAATGGTATTTCCAAAAGTTCCTTGGAATCTTGCAAAAAGCAGCCCATCAAATTATGGATTCAGTCATTTAAAGTGCATTAGCTGAGGGTGCCTCTACCAGGCTTCCGGGTGTCTGATTCTGTGAAGAGCTTACAGAGGAAGCATGTGTGCAACTTCTTTGTATTCTGGTGAGAGCACAGCATGTGACATGGGTGATCAATATGGATTGTGTTTGTTTGTTTTTGGTTGGGTGATGGGATGAGCAAGAGATTAAAATTCCACGTTTACTTCCAGTGCTGACCTGCACTGCCCATTTGGGAAATAATTTGTTGTCTTGAACCTATCCTCCGATTTCTTTGTTTTCAATCAATAGAATCAAATGGATTTTCTAAAACTAATAGAAAAAACTCCAGTGAGGCCAGGCCACAAGTAATTTTCTATAAATCCCAGGTCACTAGTGCTCTGTCCCCTCCACTAAGGGTATTAAAAAGTCTAGGCTGCTCCCCTTGGGGCTCTAGCCTATCTGAATAGTATTGCTCAGAAATGAACTAGTACTTTGGCTTAAACGTAACAGTCTTGGGCTTTGAAGCTATGACATCAAAGGCACACAGAGAGGCATTTGAGTAACTAAGTTAGCCATCAAGACGTTTGGTTTATTTCACGCAAAATAATCGCCTCCACGGATTCTCGGAAGACTTGAGTATGTCACAACAGCACAGCCATTATTGAGTCCTCTTCTTAACTCTTCATGATTCAAAGGCCCCCAGCTTTGAAATATCTGGGGAGTCGATCTCCTGGCGTTCCCCTCGGAGACTGAGGATGTGGTCTGAGATAGCAAAGCCTACTCTTGGGAAAACCTGTTAATCCTACTCTACAAAATAAGGAGAGAAGAGAGAATGCACTTCCATTTATGACCTAAAGGTTTATTTGCTTGTATTGCTTTGGGAAATGGGATGGCTCTGTGTGCCTGGGTTATGAGTAAAGGAACCAAAAATCATTTCGCACCATACCTGTGAAATAAGGACTTCGGGAACTGCATAAAGATAATAAAGTGGGCCAGCTCTGTCTGGGAATGTTCTCTGTCACTGGAATCCCGCTTCCATTAATATGCATGAATAATGCTTGGCCTTACTTTATAGTTCTGTGCCTGTCAGCACTGTCTTTATTAATACATCCCTCTGCTTTTATTTTGCAGTTGCATAAGGCAATGCGAATACTTCCAGGAGTGATGCTATATATCCAGTTACATGAATCTTTAAAAAACAAACACTATGATGAATTGTAAGCTGTTTTACAAAACAGAGGCTGTTTGGAAAGGCTTTCCCATTATCAGGGCTCAGTTGGAGGCAGGACTGGCCAGTGTGGTGATACCTGTGAAGCTGAGTTCAGACGGTTCTGGAATATTCCTGGCTCCTGGGGCTAGTGCTAGGCTGCTGAGTTAGTTCTCACCCACTCAGTCTTATCGCTCTTTGACTCTGCGACCTTGAGATCAACCTTTCCCCTGAGTCCCTGGTTCCAAACTGTAGAAAAAGAATAAAATACACATCACCGAGCGGAACCTGAAAGGAATGGTCGCATTAAAAATAATCATCACGTGCCATCCACAGTTGTCGGCACCTTATATGTTTAACTCATGGCATTTTCAGAGGGACCCTAATAAGGCAGGGTCCCTCGTCACTTTGCCTACTTTGCAGGTGAAAGAAGTGAGGTTTGGAGAGGACAGGCCACTTGCCCCAAAGTGCATGGTCAAGACAAGAGCCTAGGAAGCCTTGAACCTGGGCTACTCACGAGCTCCTGCTGTATCCTCCCTCTAAGCAGTTGCTTAAACAGTACATGTTTGGGACCCTTAAAGACACAGGACCAAGGGTGCTTCTTGGGTTATACCACTATGTCACTTTTCTATAGGTCCCCCAGAAGGCAGTCACATTTGTCCAGAAGCAAACACAAATAAATAAATAATAAATAAATAAATAAATATTTCAGCACGCCCCTGAAATAGAGAAAGTCATCTCATGTTTTCTGCTTGTTTCTGCATCAGTTAAATTGAGTCTTGGTTGCTCCGCTCACTGTGCTGAGTGGAGGACGTATCCATGCACCTGTGGTGCTTTGGTTGAGACCCAGAAGGACTTCGCCCAGCTCCGAAAGCTGTCCTAGACCCACAGGGGCCCTACCTGGCGGCCGAAGGGCAATGACAAACTCTGAGATGCTGAACAAAGGAGGAGAGTCCGGCAAGGGATTTCCCCTTTCTCCTTCCCAGGCCAGTCACTCACATTCTTACTGTGTACAGGCTTTAAGTGGGCGGCATCGCACGAGGCCCTCTGTTGGATTTCTAACCCAAGCATGGGAATCCAGTACTCAAGTTGTTTAACTTCTGCAAGCATCAGTTTCCTTTCCTGTGAAATGGGGATAATGTTAGTACCTACCTACCTCATATTATTCTTAACAGGACATATGGAAAGACGTACTTAGCACATGCCAGGAACATGGTAAGCACTCACTTACCTGTACCTGTTATGGTTATGAAGCCCATCCCAACGACTTTCCCTGATGCGGAGCTAACTGCCTCATAAACTAGCTGGTTGAGAAGCTCTAATTCAAGGCACCCTAGACTTCAAGACATGAGAGACCAACTAGTTCAATCTCATGGATCCACGGGCAAGATATCTGAGGCACCGAAAGATTAAACGGTTTACCCAAGAGTATACCACCAGTCAAAGGCGGAATCAACATGAGAACTTCAGGGCTTCTGACATCTGCTCTGGTGTGCTTTCCTTTCTTCAACTGTGTCAAAGACCGCCTCCCTGCAATTTTTTTTCCCTGTGGGTTCAACTCTCTCCTTGTCGTGGTTCTGGCAATAAATACTGGATCCTTTTAAAGCATGCGTGTTGAGGTGAGATTTCACATTGTCCATTATTGGACTTCAGTAAATACTAGAATTCTGGTCTTTCTCTTGGCACTTGTAAGAGCTCCACGGATAGGTTACAGAACAGAAAGATGCCTTTCATAAACACGTCGTGGCCCAGCTATTTCTTACATTTCCTTTTCACATCTGTTAAAGAGTGGTCATGACATACAACTGTCCAGTTTCTCTAACTTGGTCTTATTCTAACATTTTATTTATCCTGCAGTCTATCACTTTCTTGCTCAAAATAAATCCCTACTCTTTGCCAGAGACTGTAGATACACTAGCAAAAAGTCATGCTCTCTGCTCTCCAGATGCTGACACAGACCCATCAACGATGGTAACTGAGCAGTAATTAACATAGTGAAGGCAGGTACATTATTCCCTAGATGCATAAAGAATGGAAGTTTGATCTATCCTGGGTCAGGTGTGCAAGTAGAGATGTGGGTGGACCCAGGAAGAGAGTTCGGTGGGGAGGTGATCTGTGGCCATATGGAGGTAAGTGGTGCCATTCCTGTGACAGACACTGGCTGGTTGTTCAAGAATCTGCTTCCCCTTCTTCCAGGGCACACTAGCCCTCCTTGTGGTCAGGAGGCTACATGACTGAGTTTTAGCTGATAAAATGTGAGCAGAAGTGTTCAGTGCTACTTCAAAGACAGGCCCACAAATTCCCTGACATATGATTGAATCGTTTGCTTTCTCCACCTATCGTGTAGCGGTGAACAATGATGGTGACCTGGGGGCCATATGCTGCAGATGGTGGAACCACAGGATGGAAGGGGCTGGGCCTCTGGCTCAGAAGAGAGCCTCCTGCTGATCGGGAACGTGTGTTTCAGACTTTGTGGGTGTCACAAATAAACTTTGATTATGTTTGAGCCATTAAACATTAATTGTTCATTGTTGAAGCAGTCGGTATTCTATCACGGCATTTACTAGCCTTAGAAATTGGGCTGTATTTACACATCAGAACAGCCAAGCCAGTCTGAAAAAGATACAACAAGCAACCCTGAGCGAGCTTGGAAGCTAGCCTCACAGTGTGTTCCCCTCCTGG
Organism: Mormoops blainvillei; assembly: GCA_004026545.1. NCBI lineage: Eukaryota > Metazoa > Chordata > Mammalia > Chiroptera > Mormoopidae > Mormoops > Mormoops blainvillei. The sequence goes on along the minus strand of PVJD01009089.1, from coordinate 44,396 downwards.
AAAATTCCGTTTGAGGTCTGTCTGGCCCCTCATCCTTAAAGAAATCATTTTAACCTTGATTGAAATGTTCTTGTTTCTCATAGACAAATGGCTTACTCTGTAGCTGCTTGCTTTTTTTATTTTTTCCCCTAAGTGAAAAAGAAGAAACAGGATGCAACTTTACCCCTTACAAAGAGAAGGGAGGGACAACTGGCAGCTTATGTATGTGAATGGAAGAGACAAAAAAGGGAGAGTATTTTGCCTCTTGCCAGTGTGATATTTTAGGGCTTTTCCTTCAGTTAGCTAGGCTTCCCACATCTTTAATTTGATCTTGATCATATTATATCAAAATTTATTATATCTTTATTGCCAGTTTTGACCACTTTGCCAGAAAATAACTCATGGAATTCAATCACATAAGGACTAAATCAAATATGGACACAATCAAATAAGGAATAAATTGGAGGTTTTTTTTTAAAGGAAGACGTCTGGATACTGACATTCCTCTGATATATACATGCAACGCATTTTCTACTCATTCATTGGTGCATCCATATTAGTTACTTATCGCTAAATAACAAATTATTCCAAATCTTGGTGGCTTGCAACATCAGTCATTCGTCAACTCACAAAGCTCCGAAGGTCGGGAATCTGGCGTTGGCGTAGGTGGGTGATTCTCACTCAGGGAGCCTCGTGCGCCTGCAGCGAAGGTGCTGGCCGGCGCTGCAGTCATCCGAAAGCTTGACGGACGGCTGGAGGATCCTATCCCGAGATGGTGTGTTCACGTGACCGTTGGCTGGAGCCTCCATTCCCCAGAATGTGTGCCTTACCATGGTCCTGCTTACAGCACGTCAGATCTCTTCACGCAGAGTGAGTGATTTGAGAGAGAAGGAGGAAGGAGGAGACCAGTGTGCCTTTTATAAACCCAGTCCCTGAAATCACACACTATCACTTTTGCCGTATTCTCTGCCTGAGAAGTGAGTGGTAATTCCAGCCCACACTTGAAGGGAGAGGAATTAAGTTCTACCTCTTACAAGGAAGCACATCAAAGAATCTGTGGATGTATTTTAAAACCACCGTAGTGTCATATTTACGGAGTACTGTCTTTGTACCTGGTAGCGTTTAATGAACTAGAGATCCAGGAGTAAAGGAAACGACGAATATCTCAACAAAACAAATGTAATGAACTCTAACAGTGAACATTAATGGATTAGCTTGAAGACAGTTTTCAAGCCCCCCCTTCCCACCAGAAGCTGTAATGTCAGACATTCAACCAATTATGTTTCTAGTCTTTCTCGAATGGCGCAAAGAAGGACAATGTTATATATGGAATGTCTAGTTGAGGCTACACCACATTTGTCATTTTCCACGTGGTATTTTATAATCATAAATATACACATTTAGATATGCTCCATATTGTGTACTGAGGAGCATCAGAGAGGCCTTCATGCAACCAAAGAATTATGGTTTTTCCCACAAATTCTGTTTTCTGGCCAAATGGTCTTCTGAGAAAGTAAGTTTCAGATAGAGTGAGAAGTAGAAAAAACACTAAAGAAAGCTAGGATAACTTTCATGACATCAACACAGTGAGTCACATATGACTTACAATAATAGTAACGACCTAAAAAATTACACACGCACTGTGAAATCAGTGGATTCAGGTGGCTCCTTCCAAATGATTACCTCTGAGAAATGGAAAGCTGGAGGTGATTTTGGGTCACCTTGGGTGCTCTGACATGTGTCAACTCTGCCCTTACAATCCCAAGAACTGATTCTATATCATCCTAGCAGCTCTGAGCACCGAATGAAATCTCCTAGAATTACAGTAAGAGGTGGAGAGGGCCCTTGGATATACGCTAATCCAAACTCTCAATTTTCCCACTACTGGGGTTGAGGGTTAGGGAGGAGAGGCAAGTTGCCCTGAATCATCCCGTGGTTGGTGGCAGATAGGAGCTTACAACCCAGATTTCTTGGTGCCAATTTTGATTTTCCTCTCTAGAGTCCATGTGGCCTTTTCCCGTAGAAGTCCTCTAGTGTGACTACTGATCAGGGGCAAAGCCATGTTTCAGGGGGCAAAAAAGGCCGTTGGCTGCTAAGATCCGCAGTGCTCCTGTTCTCCGTGAATTGCCATCAAACTTCCTATGGAATAGAATGAGAGCCAATATTTATGGACTCACTCTGGCCAGGAATTGTTCTCAGACTCATTTAATTCTCACAAAACCCTATGAGGTTGTTAATGCTATGATTATCTTTTTTAAATATGTTCATCGATTTGAGAGAGACATGGATGTGAGAAACATTGATTGGTTGCCTCCCAAATGCGCCAGGACCAGGGGATCAAACCCACAACCTAGGTATGTGCCCTGACCAGAAATGGAACCCACAAACTTTGCGTGTACAGGATGATGCTCCAACCAATGGAGCCACACTGGCCGGGGCTAGGATTATCTTTCACAGCCAAGGAATCCAAGCACAGAGAGGTTATATAATTTGCCCCGGGTCGCCCTGGCAGTAAGCAGCAGAACTGGGGTTCGAATCCCCACAATTTAGCTCTAGACCTCATGTCCTTTATCATTAGGCTATTACCAGTTGTAACTCTGCTTACCACCTAGCTTTTTCTCTTTGTGCTGAAGCTTCTCCTGGTGTCCTCCTTCCTGGGGAAGGTGTCTTCTCCTGGTGTCTTCTCCTGGGGTCCTGTGATCGTTATGTCCTAGCCTGGAGTCCCCCTATTAAGTCTTTAGGGACCACGGTAAGTCCGGCCTCTTTGGAGAAGTCTTCCTAGATTCCCTCCTGGTTATAAGGCAATGATTTTTGCCCCTGGATATATTTTCTTTTTTCCCCCCCGCAAGAAGCTTTATTGTCTCCATTGGGTCCGATGCGTGGGAGAGGCTCCAGGGTGGAGAACAGGAGGCCTGGGGGTTGCAGGGAGGGGCTCCGACAGGAGCTGGGCCCCAGGGGGACACACAGGGGCCCCCAAAGGGCTCTGGGCTGCACAGGTCCCCAATTGTGCTTGAGGGTGAGCCTTTCGAAGAGACACTCGCCCAGCCCAGCTGGGGCCTGGCCGGCCTGCAGAGGTGAGCCAGGTGTCACCACTCCTTGAGGAGTTTCACCTGCTCATCCAGGAAGTGGTTCTCCAGGAAGTCATAGGGCTGTGGGTCTATGTGGGCAGGACCCAGGGCCTGCAGATCCACAGGGGCCTGGGTCAGGTTCTTCTCCAGGGCTATGGAAGCTTCCATGACATCTTGAGCGTCACTCATTCATCGTGGGACGGTCTCTGCATACCTTAGAAGAGGGCGCAGCTGCCTCACTGGTAAGAGATGCTTGGTGCCCTTGTGCTCCTCCTTGGCCAACTCTCAGGAAGTGGCCCCTGCCCTCCAAGCCACCTCACTGGGGTGGAAATAGACACCCAGGGAGAGGTAGGCATGGGAGGCCCACAGATGCAGGCTGACCAGCAAGTGGACGGGGCCTCCACCTGCGTGGAGTAATTCTGACGAATCTGGGGGCTCCTGGTTGCTCAGCAATGAAAAGCTAAGCTCAAAAAATGGTGTTGGCTGGTCTTGGAGGCTGAGGATTGCTAAGGTGGTTTGAAGATCACGACTGGAAAAAGGTTGGAGGGTGGTCAGAGGCTGGAGGAAGAGGCGTCCCTCGGTCTGTTCCCTCCAAACACAGTTGAAGCAAAGACAGAGGTGGGGGACCGCTGGAGCATTGCCGCTCCTGGGTCCTTGCAGGAGTCCCCCTGTAGCGTGGTCCTACTTGTGTGTCACAGCAGAAGTTTCTTCACACACGGTCAAACAATAGCCTCAGGCAATGGGTTAGGAAAAGAAGGCCTGGGAGCTGGTCCCTGTTGTGACACCAATATGCCTAGTGACCCTGGAAAGTCTGCCAAGCTGTCTGAGCTTTTGAATGTATACAAACAAGCATTGGCGATTCTGCGATCCCCAGGGACCTGACTGACTCAGGCAGGGCCCGCCAGTGCACACTAAAATATTAGGGGAGAACGTATTGGGGAGCAGGCTGTCCGTGCGCTTTTAATCTATCACCCCACAGCTTGCTTACTATTTGCAAAAGGAAAGTATACCTTCCCTCTGGAGAGATCCGAGTCACCGTCCTCACCGGAGATCAAAACGAGCGTCATTAACTGCAGGACAACATGAAATCATGAGGCTCTTGGTGTGATGTAATATGAAATCCATAACACTATCTACGAAGTTTTCTCTGTCTTTTTAAAATAGCTTTATTGAGATTCAATTCACATGCCATACAGTTCACCCATTGAAAGTGTACAACTTACCATTTTTGTTTGTTTTTTAATTCACAGAGTGGTAGAACCATCACCAGAATGTAATTTTAGAACATCTTCTTTGCCCCCATGAGAAGCTGCACGCCCATTAAGCAGTCACTCCCATACCACCCTCCCCTGCATTTAGGTGGGTGTGTTTCTGGGATCTCTGTTCTGTTCCATTGATCTATTTGTTGATTCTTTCCCCAGCACTACGCTACCCTGGGTATCGTTATTTTGTAGTAAGTCTTGAAGTTGTGTAGCATCAACTCCCCAGCTTCGTTTCTCTCCATCAATATTGTGTGGGCTACTCTGGGTGTCTTGCTGCTTCATAGAAACTTCCGGATCAGTTTGTCGATATCCACAGAACAACTTGCTGAGGTTTTCATTGTGACTGCATTTAATCTATAGCTCAAGTTAGGAAGAACTGACATCTTGACAATATCAAGTGTTCCTATCCATGAACATAAAATGTCTTTTCATTTATTTAGTTCTTTGCTTAAATTGGCCAGTTTTGTAGTTTTCCTCACATAGATCATATGCATATTTTGTTAGATTTATACCTAAGTATTTCATTTTAGGGGGTACTACTAATGTAAATGGTATTGTTTTTTATATGAAATTCCACTTGTTTATTGCTGGTATATGGGAAAGCAATGGACTTTTATATATTAATTTTGTATCTTGCAACCTCGCTATAATTGCTTATAGATCTGGGAATCTTTTTGTTGTTGTTGTTTTGTTTTTTTGTCATTTCTCTTGAATTTTCTACATAGGTGCTTATGTCATCTGTGAATAAAGACAGTTTTATTTCTTACTTCCCAATCTTTATATGTTTTATTTCTCTTTCTTATCTTACTGCACTAGCTAGGACTTCCAGTAAGATGTTGAAAAGGAGTGGTGAGAGGAGACATTCTTTCCTTGTTCCTAATATGTTTAATATTTTTAGAAACTTCCAGGCTGTTTTCCAAAGAGCTGTATCATCTTACATCCCCCCTAGCAATGTATGAAAATAGGAAGTTTTGTTGTCAAACGTGTTTAATCAAGCCTCTAGGCCTAACTTTCAGGTCACAGGAAGCAGTGACAGAGAAAAAATGTCAATGGGCACCATGAGGAGACAGTCATAAAAACCAGAAAATCAGAGAGCGGAACTTTCTCCAACTAGGTTGATCTCTTCAAGGAACCAGCGAGCCAAAGTCATGGGGGAAAAGGTGGCAGCGGTTAACTAAGAAAAGTAACAACTGAATCTGATGTGTTCTAACCAGCTGGTTCCTGGTTAGAACAAAACAAAATAGTTCTGGAAGACATTTTTTTGGGAACAAAATGTCTTGGAAAGTTTGGGAAGTTTGAATATACATTGGACTTTAGAAGGTATTAGCAAGTCATTACAAAACTTCTTAGATATGATATTTATACTGTGATTAAATGGGAGGAGAATGTTCTTTTTTCTGAGAGATGAGTTGTGGCTGAAGTATCTCAGGGCCATGACATCTGCAGCTTGCTTTCAAGCTGTTCAACAATGTCTCTCAACACACAACGAGAGAACAACTAATGGCAAATGTTAGTTTTTTTCAAAATAGAAGTCGCGAATACACAAGTGCTCAGTGTACACTATTTCTTCACTTTTGTGAGGGTTGCATTTTTCATAACCAAGAGTTGAAAAAGAGATTACAAATGCCATCATATGTAGTTTTGCCTTTGTCTCCTCAATCAGCCCGCAGGCCCTAAAGCTTTGTGCCATTCTAGCCCCAGTGCCAAGCCCAGCGTCTAGCAATAATGCCTCAATTATAGATGTCTAGTCGTTAACCAGGAAGCAAGAGAGAAACTCCCACAGACTAGCAATTTTGAAATTGTCACTGGAGTGGAAAGAGACACTGACATCCTTCACTCTTTATAGCTTGGGCTCGGAATATGAGTGGGTGGTAATTGCTACCGTGTTCCTGATGCCTGCCTGCAAAAACCAACTTTTATAACTTTGCTCTCTGAAACGCAAAAGAAAACAGAAACCAGCCAGCATCCCAATTAGCATCCCTCAAGTGGATTGCCGCTTTGGCCCAAGCTGAAGCGAGAGTCGAGAGTCGGCTAAATTAAACCCTGAAGCAAAACATAGCCCCTGGGTTACTGAACTGCTGTTGTCCTGAAAGAGATTTTTGGAAAGGTGTTTGGTAGATAAACATCATTCCATTATACAGGATGCATTTCCAAGACTAGCCTGGGTGGAAGGTGAGTTTTTGAGGATTTTACAAAAAACATCAGGGTTACTTGAGCCAATTAAGAGTAATCTTGATGTCACATTATTGTCAGCTTTCCATTTTTTCTCTGACCCCCATTGCCAGGAGATAGAAAAGGATTGTCTTCTGTCCCTGCAGTTTTCTTCATTTCGAAACATAAGTTGAGTCACTTTCCCCTGCAGTATGGGTTTTAGAATTATGGCTGAGTGCTAGAAATATAACACATACCCCAGGAGAAAGAGAAAAGTAAGTGCTTGAACCAGGTGAGTCTATCTGGCCATTCCTCATTCAAAGATGGCACGTCTCAGGCTTCGTGGAGGCAGCTAATTTCAAATGTTCTCCTGTTAGTCCCGTAAACTGACAAAATGTCCTGGATACTCCTTTATTTTGGAATTGAATCTGTATTTCTCAGATGGCTTATCTCCAACTCCTTGTGATAAAAATGAAAAACTCCTCTTTAACACGCTGGGTTATATTAGGTTTTGAAAAGCGTTGTCACCAGGGATGGAGCTGTGGAGACCAGCCCGTTTCCCTGGAAGAGAACAGCTTTGTTTTATCAGGAAGTCTGACCTCAGGCTCTGAGCTCCAAGAGCAGTGCTGGCTTAAGTATACTGCCTATAATCTTTTGGAACTCTTATTTCATAATTAAGTTTGGTTATTTTACCAGTTATCTCCCCTGCAAACCTGTCTCATGGCAATTAGACCAGCCCACCGAAAGAACTTACAAAGGTAGAGGAGAATTTTTTCCTCCCCCACCCCGCCCAGTCATTAAGCCTTCGTGATTATTAAATCAGATGATCTAATATTAAGCACCTGGTGAATATTTGCTAATGATCTATGACATTGTCATCACTAGCTTTCTAGCTAGTCAGCAGCAGAGACAGCTCAGGCTGGTCCTTTGAGCCCTTCTTTCCCAGCAAAGAATGGGAAGAAGTTACGATACTAATGAAAATGTGTAGCTGTCAAGCAATCACCATAGTCTAAAAGAGGCACAAAATAATGACTTTGGTATCTCCATGAGGAAATGTGTTTCCTCTTTGGAAGAATCTTTACCACAACTTGTTTAAGTGAGAAGGGCAGGCAATACCACCCTGATCTAGTTTGTTGAACTAGAAATTAGGTTAAGTTCTAAATATTTTTTATTGAATTTGTTGGGGTGACATTGGTTCACCAAACCATACAGGCTTCAAGCGTCCAATTCAATAAAACACCTGCACGCTGCATCGGGCGCTCATTGTGACAAGCAAAGTCTCTTTGCCCTCTCCTTTCCCCCTCTTTGCCCACGTCCACCTATTTCTACTCCCTTTCCCCTCTGGCTAGCACCTCACTGTTGTCCGTGTCTATGTATTGTATGTATGTGTTGTTTTTTTCTTAATCCTTTCACTTCTTTCCTCCAGCCCCCTAATCTCCTGTCGGTCTGTGCCATGTATCCATGCCTCCATTTCTATTGTGTTCATTGATATTTTTTGTTCATTAGATTCCACATACAGGTGAGATCATATGGTACTCGTCTCTCTCTGACGGACTTATTTCACTTAGCATCATCAGTGGTATGTTAAATACCATTGACAATGCAGCTGATTCTTGATTTAAATGTTTGTAACATTCCTGTAAAAGTCATGCGTGGGCTGAATATTTACATTTTGAATTCCACTGACTCTAATCTTAACTTTCACCATAATTTCAGAAATGTATCACCATAGTGGGGAAAGTCAAGAGTGATTACACAGCGAGGAGCTCGGGTGTCCAAACGCTCCTTTCAAGGAACCGTTAGCGTTCATGTGTCTTTAATTTCCTGCACGATCCCTTCGAGAACCCGAATAAGCAGATACGGTGTTTTTGGACAGTTAAAGCATCCGTATGTTTAAAAAGTCATGTTTTTCATTCCCTTTGGATTATCACAGGAATTTCTCAGGACTTAAAAGCAAATCTGCAGAAATTCAGAAAATTACAACAGTATAAGCGCCAGCCTGATTTTCATTCTGATCGTAAGCAGTAAGGCGCAAGGGCTTTGAAGACTAGCGGACCAGGATTCCACTGAGAAAATTATTTCACTTTGCTGAGCTTTGATTTCCTTATCTGGGAAACAGTTTTCCCTCCTGCGGTGGGTGATTCAAGACATGAAAGGCACCAAGTATGCAAAGTGTGACACACGCCATGTGGAACTTTAGCTTTTATTATTATCAGCGTACAGTTGTCAAGTGACTAGTAGATTCTTTTAACGTGTGGTTTAGCTTGATGGGAAGTTTTGAGATGTCAACGAAACCTATGAGGTTCTCTTCTTGCCTTGTTCTTTGTCAACTGTCCCCACTTCTGGCCTCCCAGTCAGTGTGGGTAGCTGTATTTGTCTCTGCCTCCTTGGAGCACGATTCGAATCCATTAGGTTACTTCAACCTTTGCCCTCTGGGAGGCGGAAGGTGTTCTTTTGAGACCCCATGGCTTACTGTGGTTGCCAGGGGTGGGGGCGGGGGCAGTGGCATTCTCTTGTGACTTTTACATCCTACACCAGAGTGGACTTCCCTGCGGGGTTCCCCTTTAATGCCACTGAGGGCTACTCCTCCGACCTTTGCTGAGAGATGGTTCGGGAAAAAGATATTAAACGCTGAACTGGACTGCTGCCCAGTCCTAGGTGAGGACTGAGTGTCCTCAAAGAGATTACTCACAAAGTGACCTTTAAAATATATAAGTCTGGTTTTAAATCACTTGGTCTATGTTTTCTGGTTAGTGACCAGGTATTTGGACATTGCCTAGTAAAGCCCAAACCCAGAAGTGGTTCATTGTATAAAAATGGATGTATCCCAGGAAAAGATGGTCTTACAATGTCTCCCAAGCAACAGTGAGCTTTTCTTTTCTTCCTTTGCCCAGTTTTCTCTCTTTTTTGTGATGAAAACAAAGACAAAGACAAAACAACCCCCCCAAACCAATCAACCTCTCTGTTGAAAGCCTCCATTTTACTCAAAAAGGCAAATATAAGTAGATTTTGTTTTCCCAGTTTTACCCTTTACCTGGCACAGATCGATATGTTATTTTTCTCAGTTTATAAGCAAAGTGCCCTATGTCATAATAAAATGGAAATGGGTGCCCAAGTCCACAGATGTGCTCATCATCTCCAAAGGAAATTTCTAAGCTGTTTAATCTTTTGCTAGCTGTCCTTCTGAATATTAAATGCCAGGGAGTTTATTACACTGTTTTATTATCTTATTGGAAGGATATTATATAATCTCAGCCACATGTATTCTCTATATCTCTTTGACCTCATTATTTTCCTGAGCCCCGACTCTGATAATGAAAGAAACACATAGATTAAAAGCCAATAAATTTAACTAGTAAATCGTGCTCTGTACTTGTTAGTAATGCCCCCACCCCCGCCCCACCATTTCATAGCCTCACAGGACAGCTCTTTATTTTTATAATTCACTGCTGAGAGTTGGGGTCTGAAGAGAGTAAGTTGGGGTCTTTGGAGTGTTTGTAGCTGATGGTGCACTATTATCAGAGCCCCTTGGAGTCCGGAGAGAGCGTACATCCCGTCCTATTTCAAGGACCCAGCTCCCTCCCGCAGTGTGAGGAACTAACGTTCATTCAAATAGGTGAGCTACAGCATGAAAGTATTTGAATCAAATTCAGGTCAGCAAGAGACCAAACTGCTCATTGATAACACTAGGATCTGATCATCAATAAACGATAGTCACATTCATATTCTTCTGGGCTCTAATAGAAATCCACTTTTCTCTGGCCCACTGGGGGTCCAAAAATAAAGAGCTCTTGGCTTAAGCAAGGACAGAGCTTAGCTTTCTGATGTTTACTTCTGACCACCTAGAGTCACTGGCTTAAGGCAAAAGAGATTTTAGCTGAGGGGTGTATATGAACACTGGAGAGGTAGGGAAAACGATGCGGGAGGGAGAGACTTAGCAAACTCTAAAACAGAGGCGGGGTGGGACGTAGTCCTAGAAAAATAGGATCTACTTCCTAAGACAAGGGAAGAGCTAAGCAATGAGTGAGAAACCAAGAGACAAGTGAGTGGGTCCTGTTTGTTTAGTCCCGAAGAATTTCCTTGTTGCGGGCACCAGCTGGCCCGGATCAAAAGTGTCAAACCATGTGGGAATTTGCAACCATCCAACTCATCAACAGGAAGCTTGTCTAAAGAGCAGATGAGGCTAATTTGTGTTTCATTATGCCTGCTTGGTGTCTTTAAGAATCGAGAGTATCTTAGTGCCCTGGGACGTTGGCAAGATTGTACTTAACCTATCAGTGATTAGTAAAGGGACAAGTGGAGATGGACACTGGAGGCAGAAACCAGCCAGGGGGACACAGTGGGGCAAAGTGCCAGCCGATGCTGCTGTTCTCCGGTCCACGGGGCAGACCTGTTGTTACCCTTGGACCTGTGTTGGAAATGGATCCGTAGATGGCAGTGAGCATAAAAACAAAATAAAACAAAGCAAAACAGCAGCAACAACAAAAGCAACCTGGAAAAGCTGTCTGAATGGGGAGAGTTACCATTGAACCAGGTAGGACGTCCAGCTGCATAGCTGTCCTCTGTCATCCCAGTTGTATGCAGTCCTACCGCATAATTAAAAGGAGGGGACTGTTCTTCTGACAACACCACTCAGCCACAGACAACTAGGATGTAGTTTATTTCTTAAGAGTATTATCAACCTGATCATGATTGGTGGTTGGCTGTCCAACTGAGCGGCAACCTGCAAGGGAAGCCCCCACCCCACTCTGGCAACAAATACTTTGCCTTGAGGGTCCTGTAGCCCGAGTCAAGCTAAGGTAGCCACCAGGAGGTGACGCATCCCATGCCAGGAGACTTTGTGCCCAGGAACAGAAAAGGGCAGGGCCAGGCTGGAACCACTTTTGTCTTCCTCTCCATCCCCACCGTCCAGCACTGGCCCAGCAAGTAGCACGTCACAACAGCCGGTCAACAAACGACTACGATAAATCGTTGGGCGGATGAATGTACATTCTTTAAACTTGAGCCTCAAGCTTATTCGCAACCTTAATGGTAATATTCCATCCAAATAATTATATTATTTATACTTATCTGCAGAGTTTCCTTGTGAGTAAAGAAAAAAATGAACATTCTACGGAAAGGGCAGACATCCTTTTTAAAACTGAGATGTAACTGATATAAAACATTATGTTAGTTTCAGGTGTACGACATAATGATTTGGTATTTGTGCCTCTTGTGGAATGACCACAGCAAGTCTAGTTAACATCCACCACTACACATAATTATGAATTTTTTCCTTGTGATGGGAACTTTTAAGATCTACTCTCTCAGCAACTTTTTAAACATTATAATACAGGAGGGTTAACTATGGTCTCCACGCTGCATATTACATCCCCAAGACTTATAACCAGAAGTTTGTGCCTTTTGACTTTCTTTACATTTTGCCTTCCTCCCTCCAGCCACCTCTGGCACCAGCAACCTGTTCTCTGTATCCAAATGTGTTTTCTTTTTTAAGAGTCTGCATAGAAGTGATGTCATATAGCACTCGTCTTTCTCTGTTGGACTTATTTCACTTAGCATAATGTCCTCAAGTTCCATCCATACTGTTACCAATGGCAAGATTTCTTTGTTGTGGCTGAATAATATTCCATTGCACAGATACACCACATTTCTTATCCATTTACCCATCGATGGGCACTTGGGTTGCCTCCCTGTCTTGCTATTGTAAACAATGCTGCAGTGAACAAGAAGGTGCAGATTTTTTTTTGAGTTAGTGTTTTTGTTTGTTTTGGATCAATACCCAGAAGTGAAACTGCTGGATCACATGGTGGCTCTATTTGCAGTTTTTTTGAGAAATCTCCATACTGTTTTCCACAGTGGCTGCCCCAATTTACACGGCCACCGACGTGCACAAAGGCTCCCTTTGCTACACATTTTTAACAACGCCTGTTTTTCCTATGACATAGTTCTTTAAGAGTGTCATATTGGGAACCAGAGGAAGGTCCATGTGTCTGGGCAAGGGTTGATCAAAGGGTTACTGGTGAGTTGCCAGGGTTAAGGAATTTGACACTATTGCTAGCATTGTAAAAAAAATATATCTGGTCCAGGTATCGTTTCTGAGACCCTGTCCTGCCAAGCTTATGAAATGGTTTGAGCTCAATGGGCAATCCTTCCAGTAACCCAAAATTAAGAATTTATGTGTGTGTGTGTGTATACTGCTGTTGCAGCTAACCCTGTATATCTTCGTGTCGTTGTATATGTGTGTAGCATTCCCACACAAGAAGGGGCATTCCCCACTCATAAAAACACACTCACATCCATATGAAAATCACTCTTATGGTTTTGGCCACACCTTTCATTTTTGTTAATTCCTTGCCCTAGCAGAGCCTAGTCAGGACTTCACTTTCTCCCCAAAATCTTATTCATGGCTATATCTTCGCTCTCATCCCAGACTGTCTGCTCCTAGGGGCAGGATCCAGGGCTGACTGATCCCGTGTAGCCAGCACAGACAGTCCCCAAGACTGGGACCTCCTCACTTAGCCAGGTCCCTTTCTCTTTCCCAGTGCTCGGCGCTGTGGCTTCACCTTCACAGAGTGGACATGTGGCCAGTGTTGGAGCTGATGCTTTAAGTCAAACAAAAACAAACCACATGAAGTACATATTTCAGCCTAGAAGGAGTTTCATTTTACATGATCTCCTGCTTTAAGGTATTGAGTGGCTTGTGCTCCAGGGATCTGAGGAAGGTGTCTTTCTATTCATGTTGTTGGTTAAAAAAGAAACAAATCGATCAAGGGAGTAATTGGGCACTCAGTTTGGAAAATGCCAGAGACTTTGAGTCTTCCTAGAACATCATTAATTAGTAAACTGTACCTTGCATGGGGCTCTGTGTGGTTTATAACAGTAACCTCTTTGATTTATAGTTTTCTTTGGCTTTTTTTTTTTTTTTAGAAATTCATCACTTTTGACAGAGTTGCTGTCTTATTTGAAATACTGAATTGTAGGCCATTGTAAGGAAAGGGGTTCTGTCTTATTCAACATTGTATTCTGACACTTGGCATGGTGCCCAGCGCACAAAGGTGCTCATATATATTTATTCAGATTATTATGGAATTCTAGGGTATGTAGATATTTCCTGTTTATATTCTCTTTTTTCTTATAATCTTCAGCCCAGGGCACTTTTCATTGCTTCTAGAGAGAAAGGAAGAGAGACAAGAAAGGGAGAGAGAAACATTGATGTGAGAGGGGAGCATTGATTGGTTGCCTCCTGGATGTGCCCTGACTGGGAATCAAACCCGCAACCTTTCGGTTATGGGACAATGCTCCAGCCAACGGAACCACACCTGCCAGGGCCCTTGTTTATGTTCTTGTATTGGTTACATTGTACTGAAGCTTTAAACACATCTCATGACTTTAGGCCATCATAAGGTTTTTTATAGATCCCCTGGTGGCAGAAGGATTTTAATCTGGGAGAAAGTACTCTGTTCTACACTGTCCACTGGACTGGGAGTTCCTCACTAAGCCTGGACCATGGCAGAACAGAACTTCTTATTTATCATCATCACCTTCTTTTTTTCTTTTTTAAGATTTTATTTATTTCTTTTTAGAGAGGAGAAGGGAGGGAGAAACAGAGGGACAAAAACCTTGATGTGTGAGAGAAACATTGGTTGGTTACCTCTCACAAGCCCACAACCAGGGACTTGGCCCGCAACCCAGGCATGTGCCCTGAGAGGGAATCGAACTGGCGACCTTTCAGTTCGCAGGCCGATGCTCAATCCACTGAGCCACACCAGCCAGGGCTTCTTGCTTACCTTCTTAAGTATTTGGCACAGTCCTGGGTACATAGTAAACACATTTGTGGTGGCAGTGAATGAATGTATTACCAGAGGAGGAACTGTACCAGTTCCATGACCACAGTCACCTGAGCAATGAGTCGTCCACTGTGCAGGGAGATGCTCTTGCTCGGAGCCGAGCTCAAAGGCTCAGCTATCAGTGCCGTTGTTAGACGCCATGACAGTGTTGTCTGGAAGAGTCTTGACTTGGAGCCTTCGGTCAGCCTGTCACAGGGGGTCCTGTGGCTGCCTGGAATCGAGCTCTCATCTCTTGTGTAGATGGGAACGAATCATGCTCTTTTGTCATGGGATGCAGTTTGAAAGTTTCCTCACATCTTCAGTGACCTCAGGTAGTTTTAGCCCTCCCCAGAGTCCGAGGCAGAGATGCAGTTGTCTGGCTTTGAATACAAACAAGTTCTACAACCCCCAGGGGAAATATTTAATGGCAAAGGCCAGAACAGGCCACGTTTGTAGTAGAAACTGTCAAAATGCTCTGATTAGAGTAATAAAAAAAAATCCCTTGACTCTCTCCACACACCCAGGAATAACACCTCTGTGCTGTAGAGCCTAAAATTTTTATCACTTCTCAAACACTGAGACATCTAAGGAAGATGACATGTTTGATCGTTGATGCAGTCGCAGGGATTATCTTAAGTAATGTACCCATAGTTTTTAAAATCCCGTATTAGATTAAGGGAGTAGGTGTCACTAGAGAGGCAGAGTTTAAAGATGAGGGGCAGAGCTTAAAATTAGGGAGGAAAGGGAGAGGAAGAAAGAGAAGAAGAGAGAGGGAAGAAGGGGTGGGTGAGAGAGAGAGAGAGAGAGTTATTGAATGCTTGGTGCTAAAAGCAGCTCACAGGAATTAGAGTACTAAATTTACTTATGTCCTTATCTCATACTTTTTTTGTTATTAAATCTTAAGTAAGGATGGCGTCAGTAAGCTGAATATCCCTGTTTTGGCTAATGGGCAAAAATGTTAGCCTTTTGCCTTTTGGGGGCAAGAACTTATTTACTGCTGTTATCACCACTACCTGTGGCAGTGCCTTGCACCTAATAGACCCTGGAAAATATTTATGAATAAAACATGAATTAAACACAACCAAACACTTACAGAAGAATTCATGCCAAGTCTTCGCAAGCTCTTCCAGAGAATAGGAAGAGGAGAAATATTTCCCAACTCATTTAACGAGGCCAGAATCATCCTGATAACAAAACCAAAGACATCCTAAGAACAAAAGCTACAGGCCAACATCTCTTCCAAATATAGCTGCAAAAATCCTCCACAATATGCTAGCAAACTGGATCTAGCAACATACACAAAGGATCATATACCATGAAGAAGTGGGATTTTTCTAGGAATACAAGGTTGGTTTAAAACGTGAAATTAATTAATCTAATAAAAGCCAAACTGTGCATGATTCTCTCAACTGAGAAAGCATTTGACAAACTCCAACAACCTTTCATGATAACAGCACTTGACAAATGAGGAATAGAAGAGAATTTCCTCAACCCGATAAAACGCATCAATAAAAAACCTACAGTTAACTTCATACTTAATGGTGAAAGACTGGATACTTTGCCTCTAAGGCTGGGAAATAAATCAAGAATGTCTGCTTTCACCATTTCTATTCAACATAGTACAGGAGGTTCTAGCCAGGGCAATTTGGCAAGAAAATGAAAGTAAAGCCATCCAGATTGGAAAGAAAGAAGAAAAAGGATCTCTATTCACAGGCGACCTGATTTTATGTATAGAAAATTATAAGGAATCCACCAAAAACCTATTAGAACTAAGAAAGTCCAGCAGCTTTTCAGAACATGAGATCACTGTGTAAATATTCATCATCTTCCTTTATATTTTCAGTGAACAACCTGAAAATAAAGTGAAATGAAAACAATTACATTTACAATGGAATGAAGCTCTTAGAAATAAATTTAACAAAAGAAATGAAAATCTTATACCCGGGAAACGCTAAAACTTTGTCGAAAGACATGAAAGAAGATCTCAATAAGTTAAAAGATATTCCATTATCGTGGATTGTAATATTGTTAACATGACAATCTTCCACAAACTGATCTACAGGCTCAACATAACTCCCTTTCAGGCTCCCCTCTGGCTGATTTGTAGAAATTCACAAGCTAATTTTCAATTTCACGTGTCATTCCAAGGGACCCAGAATAGCCACAACAACCTTGAAAAAGAAAAAGTCAGAAATTTCATACTTCCTAATTTCAAAACTTGCTACAAAGGAATAGTCATAAGAAAAATGTAGCACTTTCTGGCATCATTTTAGGCATATAGATCAATGGAGTAGAATTAAAAGTCCATAAATAAAACCATGCACCCATAGTCAGTTGATTTTCAATAAAGTTGTTAAGACCACTCAAGGAAGAGGGAATAATCTCCAACCAATGACGCTGGGACAATTGGATATCAACATGCCAAAAAGTGAAGTTAAGTCCCTGCCTCACACTGTATGTAACATTAGTTCACAATGAAGCAAAGGCCTAAAGGTAGTAGCTAACCCTATAAAACTCTTAGAAAAAAACAGTTAAATATTCCTGACCATAAATAAACCAAAGGCACAAGCAGCCAAAGAAAAAAGAGAGGAATTGGACTTCATCAAAATTACAATGAAAAACTTTCCTGCTCTAAAGAATGTTATCAAGGAACTCAAAAGACAAAAATATTACTGATAATGCTACAACGTGACCATTGAAAACATTATGCTAAGTGAAAACTGTTAGTCTTAGCTGACATAGGATGGCTTTATTTATATGAAATGTCTAGAATAGTTAAGCCAATGGAGCCAGTAGTTTAGCGATTGCCTGTGGAGTGACATAGCGAAAGAGGGTTGGCTTCTATTTGAAGTGATGAAATGTTCTAAAATTGACTGTGGTGATGGTTGCAGAACTCTGTGAGTATATTAAAAACCACTTAATTATACACTCTAAACGGGTGAATTTTATGGTATGTGTATAGCGGTGTTACCCCACCCTTGAATTAGATTGAATTAATAACTTGAGGGTTTGGTGATTTGAATAGATCCTCTTATATGAAGAAATAAAGTATGTATCGAAGTTTTGAAATTAATCAACAAAACCTTTAGAAATTATAGAAGGTTCCTCCTTCACTATAAAAAATCAAGTCCATTAGAATTGGATTATACTCACTCTAAAGTCCTGCCTAATACTCTGATTATATGGAAATAAATTTTAAAGAGGTGCCTCTTATTAACCAATGTTGAAACAAGTAAAATGACATAATTCATTTAAATACCTTTTCAACTGTAGACTGAATGTGGATAAAACTGTGCCCACCTCTTTAATTCATGTGATGCTGAGATCCCTGGTGGTCCAGGCTTAGCACAACGTGGTGTTCACAGGAACATCAGGCTGACGTCCAACAACAAAATTTGAGAAGCAATTTCAATATTAGGAATAATCCCCCAAGTCATCCTTAATACAGAGTAAGCTTATTAAAATTTCTTTCCCACCGCCTTTCTTTCTCAACAACTTTCGAATATGACAAGTACCCTAATAACTCTCTCCTCCCTTATCTGAACTCATTCCCCATCCCTCTAAAAAAACCCCTTCTTTCTAATCCTACCTTGAGGGCTCTTGTTTTATCCTTCCTATCTCACCTTCTGTATGTAGTCTATACTCATGGGCCAAGGATTCTCTGTCATTTCCAGTGAAAATCAATTCAGTCCATTTTGATGCCTTTGAATTCCTCCTCTCATTCGTTATCCTGTTTTTAGGCAAACAAGTTCACGAGGAGAGAATTCACATCAACAGGCAAATGGAAGGAAGGGACTATTATGTTATTTTTCTAGTCACATTGCCCAGTACATTTAAAATGTAGAAGCCACAGGTTAAGACATGTGTAAAGAGGAAGTAGGCCTCGCTCTCTGCTTTCTGGAATCTACTCCTTACCAGGGCACCCAGAACATCAGTTGGAGGTAGGAGAGGGGACATATTTCTCTGTGTATTCAGTGACTGTCAACCCAATTTGAAGAACTGTTTTAAATCTTAGACGGCATGTCTCCTCAGTTCCTATTAGTCATCTTAGATGAACTGAGCCCAAGCTGTTGAGGTCTATAAAATTATAAGGCTTCTTAAGGCTCTAAGAGAATCCACAATGACCCTATTCTTTGAAGCAGAAACCCCAAGGATGCCATTTCAAGTGCCAGTCTGAAGACAGGGTCCAAGGGGTTAAGAAATCATTCATTTCAGGAGCATCCGGACTGCTTTTCAAGTTACTTGCCTGTCAATAGCCTTTATTGAGTGCTTGTCCCAGTGCAACAAGTACCAAATTAGCTTTTACGTGAGCAGCTCTGCAGAGAGAACTCCCCCTCGCTTCTTGGCCAAGGCAGATACATCTTCATCCATTAACGAACTCCTTCGGGAGTTCCTGGCATTGTGGGAGCCTCTGCCCACAGGGGAGAGGCCGGTGCTCTGATTTCACATACATGGAGGAGGCAGACTGTTCCCCGTCTTTGCTCTGATTCGTCTCCTTTCAGTGGGTAAGAAAATCGTAGGCAAAGTTGAAATCCACACGGGGGCAGCCTCCGGGGACTTGAGAAGGGCCCCGTGGTTGCGGATGATTTTCTGCTCTGCCGTCTCTCTCTTGTGTTTAAATCTTTCTATCTTGGTCTCTTTCTCTGAGAAAGGCCATCCTTTCCCATCCCGTACAGGCCTCTGGGTGTAACTGTCTGAAATGTCAGTTGCGTGCTCTGAGGGAAGATGCCGGATAAGAGCCAGCCAGTTAATGAGTCGAAAACCAGTTGGTATTTATACTCATCGAGAGACTAACTTTTTAGAGGGGCAAGGATCCAGCAATTCTCATTTGAACTCTTTCTTCCTCTGTCTTCTTCTCCCAGCCACCTTGTTGCTATTTTTGAATTTGTGAGCACTGGTGAATAAAGGTTAACGGAGAGGAGAACTAAGGAATAGCGAATCTCGCTGAGTCACATCCAGGTGAAATGCTCTGGGAAGTTATGGTTTGAAATAATTGCCAGAGTCCTTTTTTTTTTTTTTAAAGTATCCATGACTAGCCCTGACTGCATGGCTTAGTTGGCTGGAGCGCCGCCTCCATAAACAGAAATTTTGTGGGGTCAATGTTTCTCTTTCACAGCAACGCCTCTCTTTCTCTCTCTCTCTCTCCTTCTCCCAGCACAGGCAAACTAAATGCCGTCCCAACATTTCAAAGGGGTATTGCTCAACCAAGATGAAAAATCCCCGGTTCACAGAGCCATAATAAGGCAAATCCTAATCATTAGTCAAATAAAAATTAGTGGATCGTATAGCTAGAGGATGTATAGGCAAAGGAGGGGAAGGGCCTATGAAGCCACTTCCTCATCCCCTACCTTGGAAAGTCAGTAATGAATGCTTAAAACCCACCAATCATGGTCTATTTAGAGATATGAAGGTAAACACAGCAATCCAAAGAGTTTAATTGGCTTTTCCAGGAAGGAGGGAGTAGAAGGTAAAAGGATGATTAAGACAACTTGCAGAATTCTTTGATTCGCTTGAAGTACATGCAAATATAATTTTGATAAAATTGAAAATGAAACTGGGGGTAGATGCGGAAGCATGGAGACCAGTTTGGAATATCTCTGTCTGTCTGTCTGTCTGTCTGTCTCCCTGCCTGTCTCATCCATCTGTCCACATACCCATTTCACAAGCCGAAAATGGGCCTTAGGAGTCTTGGCGAGGTTCATAGGCCCCCAGGTCAGAGGGCAGCCGAGGCAGGGGCCGGAGAGCGGCTCCACTCCGAAACCCTCTCCTCTAACCCCTCTGCCGTACCGCCTCTAGAAGGGCAAGTGCGAGGGGCAGGGAGCGAGGAGCGGGGGTGGGGAGCAGGCAGGGAACCCAGGAGGTCTTCTCAGAGGGTTGCTCCTGCCTGTGATACTCCAGGTGTTGCCAGAGGGGCCCGAGAGGCAGGTGTGATGTGGGAGGGCAGATGAACGGAGGGAGCCACTCCCCGAGCGCCTGGGAGAAGACAGGAAGCTGGGACGGCAACCCTGGCTTCCAATGCTGCCTTCCCAGACTGAGACGCAAAGCCCAAAGGGTCACACCTTCCCAGTGACCGATGCCTGGGACACTGTCTCAGACAGGAATGGCCGGGAGAGTTTAAGCTCCTACCTTAGTCATTTTCTGTTGGGGTAACTTCAGAACCCACCTGGGTAGGACCTTGCTCTATGAATATGTTTGAAAATAATGTCATCCCAACAGTGGTTTGCCTTAGGTTTTTCTGCTTTTATTGCTTTTCCTGGTGCAAGGGAAATCTCATTCCTTTCTCCCAAGACCCCTTTTCTTACTACCTCGTACTATCGTTTGTTACATCTGGTATTTTATATGCAAATGATTGTTATTTTAACCACAGTGGAATCTTTTCCCCTGGCAAAAATAAAATGGGAACAGTTTAAAAAATTACAAAGAAAAGAAAAAGCCGGGCACAATTCTGCCACATGAAAATAACACCGCTTTTACCTGGTGGGCAGATCAAGGCTCACACCTACGAGTCCCCGGCCCCGGCAGGGCGCCTGGCACAGCCCCCACAGAGCAGCTAACCCTCTTGGGCAGAGAGGTGGGGAAGCTTGGAAGGGGCTAACCATTAACCTGACAACACCAAGTACATTTTCAAGATCTTCCACAAACTTGCTCTTTTTCCAAAATGTGTTCCCCATGACGGGGTAGCATCCTCTCCCAGCTCTCACGACTGGTTCTCACAGCTTCCTGAGCTCACTGGGCTGCGCCCTATATTCAAATCTCCCCCCTCCTAGAAAGTTCTCCCCCCCTGCCATTCTCATCTGCAGCCTATCCGTTCTTTTTTAAAAAAATTTTATTTTACTTGTTTTCAATTAACAGTTTCCTTTCAATATTATCTTGTATTGGTTTCAGGTGTACAGCATCCTGGTTAGACAATCATACACTTTAGAAAGTGTTCCCTTGATATTTCCGGGACTCCCCTGGCCAGTTCCAGCTCAGGTCCAGTCCTCCGTCCCTGTGTCCCGTCTGCTTGACTTCATTTATTTCCCTTCTCCTCCGACTTCTGCAGTGCCTGGAACCTACAGCTTAGCCTTTCCTCCTGGCTGACCGGAAGCCTGTACACGTCATACCTGCACCTGGGTTTACTGTCTTTCTCCTGGGCTAGACACAAGGTACCTATGTAAAAAACATACATTTGTATTGTACAGCAATTACTCAGGACCACTGCAAATAGCTAACCCTAGTGTGGGGAGGGGATTTCTGGGTGATGCTGACGGTGGGCTATGAAAAGTGGAGGCCCAGTACCGAGCTTTGGAGTGATTTTACTGGATAAACTCAAAGGAGACAGGATGGAGAGCTGGTTCATTTGCAACCACTGCGTTGACCAAAGACGAAGGACCATGTGAGCTGCAGACGGGCAGCCGACCTCCTGCGATCTCCTGAGAAGAGGCTGTGACTCCGGTAACCCTTCGCCCACCAGTCCTAAAGCAAGTCAGAGGGAAGCGGTGTAATCCAACGTGTCTGAAGAGCTTCAAATACACAGATGTTTCATCAAGCTCTGGGAAACCCCGGCAGCAGCTGGTATTTTCTGCTCAGTCTGTCAGCCAGGAAGCCTTCCAGGGCGGGAAGGACGGTCACCACTTTCTCCTGGATGTTGACTTTGCATAGCCCAGCCTGGACCCCCAGGGAGAAGGCTCACACCACTTCTTCCCTTCCCTCCCTGTTTTGCAAAGTTGCAATGACACCCACACAGAAGAGTATAAATGTAGCAGCAGCACAGCTAACAGTTACAATGTGGTCTTTACCTATGATGTCCCCTCCTCTCCCACACTCCGTTTGGAAGAAATTTTACCTCCCAAACTGGGTGCGTTGCTCCCCGGCCGTGCTCCTAGCGCGGCAAGCTGAGAAGCTGCGGTGACGTCCTGTAGCAGCCGAGGGGTGGCCACGAGGGGGCGCTGGACACTGCTGCCTGCGGGGCCTGAGAGCTGGGAGCAATGAGGATACGAAATGAACCCCATTACCTCCCGGGGTAATTACTGGAGTCAACGTGGTAAATTCTATCAATTCCACTGGGGGAACACAGGCTCTGTCTTCCTTAGGATATCTTCTGTGTGCATTTAAATTTGGTGATAAACTGACGTCCCAAGAATCAGTGAATGACTTATTGGTAAGGTACCATCTCCCCTTCTTTAGAAGAAGCTTCCAGAAACGATTTCAAAGACTCTTACTGGCCCTGCCGCCTGAGGGATGCAACTTTTGACATTTTCTCTGAGGCTGTGGTGTGGTTGTTTGAATCCTCTGAATGTTGACCTTCTTCAGTACATATTTGTTTGTTTTTTTCTCTTCTGCTTTATTCACATGTCATTGACAAATACTGGTATATATTTCACTTATACAAAATGATGCTTTATTTGATTTACATAGACACTTGTGAAACGATTACTTAACATAGCACCTTGCTAGGTATTTTGTGTATGTGTGGTGAGCACACCTAACAGCTGTTCTCTCAGCAAATTTCAAGTGTATACCACAGTAGGGTTACCTGTAGTCACCACACTGTACATTAGATCCCATGGCTTATTCATAGCACACATTTCTTGAGTGCTAACTAAAAGACAGTGTCCTGGCGGTGGAGCTGTGGTGCTCGGGGAAACCAGGAGACACACAAACTACCTCTGGCCTTGGGGACCTCAGTTAGAGGAGGATGCACATACCTACTCAGCTCTCAAGCCAACAGAATCCGTTTTGTACGGTGAGACAGGTACAGTGCTCTGCAAGGGTCAGGAAAAGAGAAGGGGGTGCTGAGGCCGGGAGTGGGGGATGCTGGGAAAGGCTTAGCGTGGAAAGAGGTGGCTTCAGGGCCTGGCTTTGAAGGCTGAACTCGGTTCGAAAGAGGTTTTGGGGATGGGTGTGAGCAAATACAGTCCAAGAACAGGCTGTGGGTATAAGATCTAGAACAATCCATGTAGCCAAAGAGGACACAATATGGAGCAGTGAGTTAAGAATCAGATAGCTGGGCTTCCACTTGTCCCTGCCACTGTAGTTCTGTGATATTGAGCAAATTACTTAACCTTCCTCGGCTGAAGTGCTCTCATTTCTATGGAAACCCTTAGCTGTGTGGTGCTTCGTAGGTCTTACTATTGATGAACAGAAAACCATCCTGGCTTTGATGAAGGTGGGTGCTCCAGCATCCCGGCCACGCCCCTTCTGTCCCGATCAGTTCTCTGGGCTGGGCTAAGGCAGTTGGGGAGCCCCTCCTGTGCCGGGCCCCTCCTCTGGTCTCCTCTCCCGAGTCCCAGCTCCTTCGGGGGGCACCTCCAGTCTCCATGACCAGCGATCCGGCTTCGGATATGTGTGTTGCTTGTGTGGGAGGCCACAGTGTGGGTGTCCAGCTACTCAGCGTCTCTGCACCGCACTGGAAGAGTTGTCCCAGGCCACACATTAAATACATTGCGACATGTAATCACAAAAGGAATCTCAAAATGTTTTAAGTAAATTTACGATTTTGTGTTGGGCCGCATTCACAGCCGTCCTGGGCTTCCCACAGCCTGCGGGCCTGCAGACAAGCCAACTTTTCTCTTGCTGGTGTTGGCCGGATCCTCAGAGACGGGAACGTGCACAGAATCTCTGCTGTTTACATTAAGTCAACCTTCCTTCCACTCGGGGGTAAGGAAGGGGAGGGAGGGGGAAGCATGAGAGGAATCAGACCTCGCTCTTCCACGAGTAAAGCAGAGACAGTGGAAGTCCTCACCTCACAGGCAGTCCCCCAAATTCAAACGGGAAGACTGCAAGCAAAGCCCATCGCACCGAGCCAGGCACAGAGCCACCGCTCGGTGACTGTTAGAAGTTGTAGCGTCACAGCTATGCCTAGGATTAGAGGACCTTGGCTAGCTGAGGAGCTTCAGCGATAAAACCCTTCCCGAATCTCTCTTCTAACTGTGCTAGGTGCTTTGTTAGCTGCTTTCCTGAAGCTATTTCTAACAACCCTGATGGGAGATACTGCATTCATTAAGGTTTTTTTTCTTTGTTTGCAAATAACCTCTTATGTTTGCAAACAACCCCACTAAGGCCAATTGAATCAAAATGGAATTTTTTCAAGGACCATTGAAGCCCCCCATGGAATCCAAACTGCTGGACCTCAAAGACTTGGAAAAGGTTAGAGCCAGGATGGCCCCTGGGATCTGAGAAGCAGGACTTTGTGCATCTTCTCCCCACAGGGTTACCTCTTTGGGGCTCAGTTTTCTCATCTGTTAAGTGGAGGTGATCATAGTAATAACACAAGTACATAGGCTGGTTCTGAAGATGTGAATGATACAAAGAGAGAGCTTAGAACAGTGTCTGGTGGGCAGTAAACCCTATCTGTATTTACATTATAATAATAAATAATATAATATTTATATTTATATTATATTATATATAGTTAATGTTATATAATATAATAATTTATTATTATAATAATAAATGATATAATATAATAATAAATAATAATAATTATTATTATTATTAACTCCAGAGACTTCTAAGTTTCTGTGTCTCTGTGCAAACATCAGTTTGCAGGGAAGAGAACCAAGTTGCCTTACATTGAGTCTGGTATCATTTTGGGGTTAGTCAGAGATGGGATGATTACATGGTACAGACATGGCCCGTGGGGACCCATATCCCATTGTTTGCAGAGAAGGCAGCCCCAGGAGGACCGGTCTCCTGCAGTCACTATTCCCACTTTGTAGATGAGGCAACTAAAGGCCAGATATGTCAGGCTACATGCTCAAGGTCACCTTGACTCATCAGTGAGATGTAGAGCTTAGATTAAAATGTAAATTTCTCCCCTGGCTGGTGTGGCTCAGTGAACTGAGTACTGGCCGACAAACCAAAGGGTTGCTAGTTCAGTTCCCAGCCAGGGCACATGCCTGGGTTGCGGGCCAGGTTCCCAGTAGGGGGCACATGAGAGGCAACCACACATGGATGTTCCCCTCCTCCTCTTTCTCCCTCCCTTCCCCTCTCTCTAAAAATAAATAAATAAAATCTTTAAAAAATAAGTAAAATGGAAATTTCTGTGCCTTTTAAGTTCACAACCTCTCTATCTAGTCTACTGTGCTCCTGACCCACGCGTCCCTTGGGCAGGTATAGCAAACGCTGTGATGTGGCGGATTCTTCTTGCTAGAAGAAACCACAAATGATAAATCACAGCAAGAAGACAATAATATCCTAATACCAACTTCACAGTAAACTGAAGAGAGGAAATCTGAAGTTCACTTTCCCATTTTAAATTAGGTTACACAGGCCATTAAGCCAAGTAATAACAGACTTTTGGACAGAGTGTACGGTAGCCAGAACTTATTGTTATGTAAACCCAAACCAGACATTCAAGGTTAAATACTATGAGTCCAACTTAAAACCAACCTTGTTGCCAACATTAACCATGAGGGAGAGGATAGAAGAGGCTTTTAGGCATTTTTCTTGACTCTTTTTTTAAACCATATAATTACCTCCTATATATTTTCTGTTTGTAATGAAACTATTTCCCTTCTTAAAATAAAAAAAATACATTATCAGGACATAGAAATTGTGCTGGCTTTGGACCTCGTACTAATGGGGGGCCATGATATGAAAATCATGGTTTCAGTGGTTAGTGACATAAACACAGCTTATTCGACCTGATGGTGTAACATCGAATGTATTTCAGGAGGCCACCTGGAAAATTCTGCATGCTCATGGGTTCTTTTTAAATTCTCACCTTTGCCAGGGAATATTCTTGAACAAGAAATGACAACACATTGCATATGGGCTTTTACTTCCCTGTGCACCCCTTGATTTACCAGTAGACTGAGTCTTCCTCGTAGTCAGGGACTTCGTCCGGCTCATTATTGTCACCCCCATACCTGGCAAAAAGCTAGGACACAATCAGTTATGGACACAATTTGCCAAGGTGAATTAGATTCCAGGGACTTTGGCTTTTCTTAGCATTGTAATCGCTATGTACAAATAAGTCACCAGATAGGGCAGATAGGGATATCAGTATCTGGGGTCATGTAAACTGAGGCAAGAAAAAGTCAACTTCCCTGTCCCCAAGTCAAAAAGCCAATAAGTGAAAAAGCAGGGCTGGAGGCCAGGGCTCACATCTCTGAGCCCGGCCTTCTACAAGACAGCGCTAACTTCTGCTGGCCTCAGTGTCCCCAGCTAGGACAGCAGGGCTTATGCCCATATTTTAATTGGATTTTTTGGTGTTAAGCTATATGAGTTCCTTATATATTTTGGAGATTAACCTCTTACAGGATATATTACTTGCACACCTCTTATTCCCTTCAGTAGGTTGTCTTTTCATTTTGTTGATAGTTTCCTTTGCTGTGCAGAAGATTTTTAATTCGATGTAGTTCCTTTTGTTTATTTTCATTTTTCTTGTCCTTGCCCCAAGGAGACACGTCCAAAAGACATGGGTGGACTTAGAGGGTATTATAGTGAAATAAGTCAAAGACAGACAAATACTCTATCATTTCACTTCCATGGGAAATCTGAAAAGACAAAATAAATAAACAAAGAAAACAGAAACAAACTCATTCAGAGAACACACTGATGGCTGCCAGATGAGAGGAGGGTAGGAGGATGGATGAAAAAGGTGAAGGGAATCAAGAAGGACAAACTGCTGGGTATAAAAATTAATCACAAGCACGTAAATACAGCATAGGGAATGTAATCAATAGTGTTGTAATAACTATATGTGATATCGGATAGGTACTAGAGTTATTGTGGGGATCACTTCTTAAGGAACATAAACGTCTAATCACTATGTTATGCACCTGAAAATAATGTAATATTGTAAGTGTAGTATAATAAAAAATAAATTAAAAAATACCTGTGTGTGCAATCTAGGAGGAAAGAAAGGAAAAGAGAATGGTTGACTGTTTTTCTCCTCTTGTTTGGAGGAATTGAATGGGTTGTTTTGGACTTGGAGAAGGACAGATTGAGGGGCTTGAAATACTTCTGGTATCTATGATTTTGTGTGTGTGTGAAAGAGAGCGAGAGTAGGAAAGGAAAGGGGGAGAGAGAAAAAGAGAATCATTTCCCGAACGACAAAGCAGACTTAGGCAGCCGTGGGGGCTGTGCCCTCCTGGAACTGCCTCCTTGAACGGGCATCTCTGGCAGCATCTCCAGTGTTGTCAGGAACAGCGGTTAACACAGGTGCTCTCAGCTGTGCTGAGCGCTCTCTTTCCCTTTCATTGATCATGAAGGACATTTCTTTTAAGATTCTGACTGCTGAGAAACTCAAAGACACTGAGAAAGGAGGCTGGCTGAGACCTCATGTTTTAAGCCTCAGTAAGTCACTGAAGCTTCTGTGTGAATGAATTTCCAGTCCTGTCCTGCAATCACATTGAATAGGAGAGCCCTGGGCCCACGGGCAGTGATGAAGAGGTCACCGGGCAGAGTCTCATCTGTCCTGAGAGAACGTGTTAATATCCACTCACTGTCTCAAAGCAAACCGTACGGGATTCTTCCATTAAGCTCCTCCCCATGTTCACTCCACTGGAAAGGAGAATGCAGGAAGTAGGAAGTAAACGACATTTTCTTTATAGCTGCGTAAGCGGGTTGGACTCATTTTCAGTCTTGCATTTCCTTCTGCACGCTGGAGGAGAGATGCACAGCAACGTTCTTCAAAGGTTAACTCTTTTATCTTAGTTTTCCTCAGTCTTCGTTTTTCTTTGTGTTCAGGTTCATTTTTGGGTTTCTTTCCATCATCTCCTCCCCTCACCTGCAACAGTTAGAAGGAGCGGATGCAGCGTCTGGACTGCAGAGAGGGTCCAACACCAGAGTGGGTGCCCGAGTGGGTGCCCGAGACTGAATCTCCGTGCTGCCATTCGCTCATAATATACAAACCAGTGGGACACTATTGGCCAGTCATTTGTCTCCCAAAAGCCTTAGGGTTTTCACCTGTAAAACGGAGACACTGACAAGTAGGTCACACCCAGCAGGGTTGTGTAAAGCGAAATGAGAAAACATTGCACAGAAACCAGGTGCCAAATTAAATAAATGTTGGTTGAATCAATACATTTGCAGATGAGTGAGACCGAGCTTGGTTTAGTGATAAAATGAAGACAAGTCATGAGGAGTTTCTTTGATCGTGGGATTATTTCTTTTCTCAGTTAGAGTTTGGTTTTTAAGAGCCCAATCATCTGAATTCTTAACTGAAATGTTTACTTTTCTGGGTCTCTAAAAAATGGCTGTGCATGTGATGTGTGCTTGCCATAGTCCGTGGTGGAGAACGGCATTTTGGTGTCATCCAAATTTCTATGTGGCCAACCAAACACGCCGGCCTTCCTGATAGAGGCATACGTTTTGCGCAGTGCAAACTGGGACTGTGTTTAATGATCATGTGTTTCCAGCGCAATACTTTGTACTGTGAACTAGGTTTTCCGTTACAGTGCATTATGGCAGCTCCGAAAGAATTAATGTGCCACTGGAGGGATATAGAGGGATATAGTGTCAGATATGGTGTTTCAGGAGCTCAAGGAGACTGGAAGGGGGTAGTTTAATCTGTAGATACAGGAAACGCTTGGTGCTTTTCAAAGTCCCCTCAATTATAAGGCTTCATTTGATTCCAGCAATAAGTTTTATAGGGGTGTGTGTGTGTGTGTTTGTGTACTGCTGTTATTCCCATTTTATAGATTGTAAAGTATATACCTAGTAGTTAAGTAACTCGGATGAGTTTTGTAGAGGAGACATGATCTTTTTCACCGGCTGGTTTGCCAGTTTCCATTCTTGTCCGCCTGCAGGTTTAGTGTGTGCACAGCTGCCGGAGGGACCTTTGGAGGCTGTAAATCAGCTCCTGTCGCTCTCCTGCTGTCTGATCGACCTCCACTCCTCGCCGTACCTTCCAGGCCCCTGGGCGAACTGGCCTGTGGCTGCCCCTCTCTTGCCCTCCATCCCCTCTCTTGCCCTCCATCCCCCAGCTCACTGGTCTTCCTTCCCCAAAGTCGCCAGTGGCTTTCCTGCCTCAGGCCCCTTGCACGTGCTGCTTCCCTTGGCCTGGGATGCTTTTCCCCAGACCCGCCTATAACAGCTCTTCCCATCATTTCAGTCTTTGCTCAAAGGTCACCCCCTCCACAGGCTTTCCTTGATTTTCCTATCTAACAGAGCACCGCCCGCCTTAGCCACCCTGTCATAGCAGAGCTTTCCCAGCCAGCATGCTCAGTGCATCAGCGTGTTGGCAATGGGGGACACAGGAGGCCAGCCCCTGGAGGGCCTGGGGTGGCCGGAGTTCCAAGCTGGTTGCCTTCAGCGGCGCACAGCCGCGCTCCCAGTGCGCTGCAGGCACCGCTGCATCTCATGGGCCACACTGGGAATCACTGCCCTTATCGCCCTGTGTTAGCGTTTCCAAAGCATGTGACTCTCTGAAGTTAACGAATTTGGTTACTTGTTTGTTTCACCTCCCTCCAGGAGAAGGTGGCTGACTTTCATCTGTTTTGTTCATCCTTGTAATCCTGCAATGTCTAAAACAGCACCTGCCATAGAGTAGATGCTCAATATTTATTTGGTAAAAGAATGAGCCCTCTCTAATGTCCCGCAGCAGCAGGGGTAGGAAATGGGTTAGGCTTTGGGATGAAATTCAAGCATTGTGCAAGGGAAACACTCCGGCAGCTGTTGAGAGGGTACAATAAACCTTAATTATTTTGAGGATTTAAGCTACTACTACAAGCCCAGAAATAGAGTAAATGTAGTTATACAACATTATTTCCAAAAGAATAAATTTGTGTCAAGATCAGCAGTTTGAATATGAGCTGTGGAAAGTTCTGCCAAAATCAGCATTTGTAAATTTATATTTATTTAATATTTAATACTAAAACCAAACTGCAGAAATTTACTGAGGCAATAACTTTTATTCTTTGAGGAATATAGGAAAACCAAGCTATAAAAATAAGCTTCCCTTTTTATTGTGAGTTTCTGCTTCCCATCAATTGCAGCTCCAAGTCAGTAGATAAATGAACGAAGGTCAAGCATTAGAGCATGAACGGGCAAAATTATGGCTATAATTTTGACAGCTAACTACTGATTTTTTTTCTTCTTGAAGAAAAAGCACTGACGTGCAGACGGAATAACCAGTCTATGTAAAAGTTAAGCTGTACTACTAATAACATAAACAGGGTTTCATGGATGAATTTCATCTTCTGTCCACTACGAGTTTCAGCATCAAAATGCACACAGAGAAGTTTACTGAGGGGTTTGTTTTTCTCCCCTTGGGAGTTCCACCCCTCCTTTAATTCATATAATGCACACTTGGGCAGACACCATAAGTCTTTTTAATTTAAGGAACAAATGTGATCTCTGGTACCAGATTGGTAAGAAGTATTCTTACGGTTATTTCTCTCGCAAGACTTCAGAAAGAATTATTACCTGGGGAGCTGGCCAGCCACAGGTCCAGCTTAAGGCGTTGATCAAGTTTCACGTCTATCATCTCTGATTAGGGGCTGTGTACAGGGAGCACACTCTCCTCTACCACCGTTCTTTTCTTTTTTCAACTTCATTTCTTGTAAACAGGTTCCTGTATTCTGGAGGCATTACCAGCTGAGAAGGGACATTAGCAAAAAGCAATCTTCCGCTGTGTCGATGTGAGATCTCTACAACCTTTATTTTTAGACGAGGGAACCAAACAACCCACTATACTGACTTTGCTCCACGAAAGAACTGAAATTACTGCAGAATCAATCTGTCAGTTTAAGACAGTAGCTTTTGCCAACATTGCAAATCAAAGAGAGGCGAAAAGAAATTGAGCAATTAGGCTGTGTAGCAGGTGTACCTGGAAGAATCTTCACTTGAGGGTTGTTTTGAATGAAAGTAACACCCGTCAGCCTCTGATGCTGCTAACGCCAGAAGCTAGTTTGGGTGACAGTATAGTCTGATATTTTCTTCGTGACCCACCGTGAGGCTAAGCCTTCATTCACCTTGAACCTCCCTGTGAGGTGGGCAGTCTCTTTGCTGCCCTGCTAATGACCTATTCTGCCCCTGAGCCCGTGCCGACCCCCCACGCCTTGCACAAACCATGAAGGGCTTGTGAAATGCTGCACTGAATAATCAGTTCTTTGGTTAGACGAGAGGTCTGCTTTTGGTTAAAACAGTCATCTTTTAAAGTATCGCTCACTGCAAGTCTTTTCATTAGAGGGCCAGGTGTTTTGAACTTACCTGTAGAATAAAATAGCAGTGCACCTATTGAATGTGGCTCTGGGAGACAGGGTAGGGGGATGCGGAGGTGAGCTAGGGACTAGAGGTGGGGAGGGGCGGTGGTGGTGGGGCTTCAGCATCCCATGATAAACAAATAACCCGGAGGGGTCTATGTCAGGCCAATTTATCGGACAGAGCTGGAATGGGAGTCGGATGGTGGTGGTAAAGCACAGATGTTAGTCAAGTGCTTTGATGTCTAGGTGACAAAGTTGCTCAAGGCTATACTTGGGCAGTGACTCTCACAAATCCTCTGCACTGGCCCGTTTAGCCAGGTCTCAGGACTTGGGTTAGTCCTAAGTCCAGAAGCACACAGCTTCTGTGTTAGAAGGCCCCTTGGAGTTCATGCTTTGGTCCCCAGTTTACAGAGGAGGAAACCAAAGCTTCAATGGGCACTTACCCCACAGAAAGCAACAGAGGAAGAGCTCAGATCACCAGCTCAAGGTCAGCTTCATGGGTTGTGTCACCCTGCGAGGCCCTGCACTTTTAAGGCCTCTGCATGTGGGGTTGATTGCTCTCCTGTTGCCATTTTGAAATTCTTAATCTTATTTTTGAATTTGTGTTTCATAAGTGACGTCCGATGGAGCAGAAGAGAGATGCACGTCCATGCCCTCTGTCGCACGACTTGCACGTGGTGTTGGTGATGCAGCAGAAACACAGAATTCGGAGGAACCCCAACGTATGGGCATCCAGGAGGCTCAAAAGGAGGCCAAGGTACGTGTGAAGGTCCCCCATGCCCATGTTTTTCATTTCAGCCATAACCTGCTTTCAAAATAGAGAGAAAATGGCATTTAAGAAACCCCTATAACAAAGGAACCCTATCTTACTCTTTCTTCCTCATGTTACCTGCCTGTATTAGCCAACCAGTTAGATGGAAAATGATGACTTAGAAACAAAGGCAAAGGTAGGGCAACCTGTAGTTCCTTTTCCTTTCAGTCCTTTCTTTCTCATCAGTAAGTTGATGGTAGGGTGTGTTGGTAGAATGAGCCCATATAAAGAGGCGAAACAGAGCTGAGTTAGCCTTGGGCACCAATTGGGGTGTAGGAGCCGGTAATGAACTTTAGAAGCATTTCTGCTGTTCTAGTAAGACAAAAAATTGCACATATGAGCTATGAAAAAGGAATTGCATCATTTCTCCAATTCTGCATTAGTTAAATGCTCTTGTTTGCATTTCAAATGGGCATTCTAACGGTGAACAATAAAAAGGTGAACAGTAAAATTCACCCTATAAATTTAAAATTTCAATTTTGCTTTACTTAGCGCAACATTAAATTGCAAATAAAAAGCGCCGTGACAAGCTGAGCGAGATGGTGGAAGGAGGGGTGAAGCTTTCTATTGTAGCATCTTTCACACTTTTTTGTTGCTTCTTGATCGAGGAACCTGTGTTTTTATTGTGCACTGGGTCCTGCAAATTACAGAGGTGGCCCTGACCTGACTCCCACTTCAGTGGTGCCTGAATGGCGAGCTCCCAACACCGTGCCTGGTCCTGGGAGGGGGGTGATGAAGGGGAAGTGGACTGAGGAGGAGGTGGGAAGACAGAGACAGGAGTCCCCCCCCCCAGACACAATGATGTCACTCTGGCCTCTGTAAGAAAAATTTGTGTAGCGGCTTTACCTTGGTCTCCATGGAAACTGACACTGTATTAAAAATGAAGAGTCAAAACACCTTTCCACCAGCTCTCCCTCTAGGAAGGAATTCCCTTTTAAACTAAAATATGTTAATAGATGCAGCCAAGGTGCCATAGGTCTGTCCTCAAACACAGGCCTCCATGAAGCACTTACCTTTTCTTTCCACTCTTTCATTTCATCAAACAAGAAAAGAGGAAACCGGAACCAATCCATTGTCTGCCAATGATGTGAGCTTAGGATTTCTCTTGAGACACCTAGCATTGAGATTCCCTGTCTCTAGGCTTTCTGTTCGGTTGTAATTCTTGGTATTCTCAGAGCGGAAAGCCAACGCCTCTTGCAAGGGTTTGTTTATAGTTTGGTCTGAACCAAACTTGGAAGACTGCGCTCTTTCCCGACACTGAGCTGACGGTTGGGAGAAAGGCAGTGAATTTCAACATTCCCTTCCACCTTGAGGGTCAGAGGCATCTGCTATGACCAAGGAAGAATTGACCCAAGGCTACAGAGCGACTAGTTCTGCTTGGCTACTGGGTACTAGCTCTGGGAACTTTTTGTTGGCTGGTCTGGCTGTAGCTGGGAAACTTTGCCGGTAATTCTCCTAACAGAACGTGGCGGAGGACACTGAATTACGACTCTTGCCCCATCCATAAAAATCCTCTGAGAGCCCCTCCTCCTGAATTCAGTCAGGCTGGCCTCTGATTTTTAAGAATGATAATTAAGCAAGGAGAGAGGGCTCTCAAAATCACGCCTCCTGAGTTTTCGACCCACAGAACCCTGCTCTGAGATTCAGACCTGGCTCTCCTCCCCCTCTCACCGCAAGTTCCCTTTTGGGTGGAAATACAGAAATGAGGAGAAACATCGCTGGGGCTTCAGATGAACTTTGCTCTGCACCCACAGCGTAGGCGGTGACATAGGACGAGGCAAAATGGAACAAAACATCCCTGCCCTTCCAGTCTTCCAAACAATACACTGCTCTACTTTGCCACCCACAAACCCACCTGTGGCTCTTACTCGATGGGCAAAGAAACAAGCTGATTGTGCACTTCTGCAGGGAGGAGCTAGGTGACCTAATTAGGAAGACTTCGAAAATGAGCGATTGAGAAGTTATTTGAACTGATTTGGGTATCGCTCCAGCCTGAAGCCTGAACACATTAAGCAGCCATGAATTACAGGAACAGAGCAGGCTTCTAGAAGGAAATGGGAAAGATCTGCTGGAGACGAGAAGCTTTAATGAGTTTTCTATTGAAATCACTAATAAATGGCTTGTTAGAAATAGGTCGGGGGAATAATATATTTATATATTCATTCTCCATCCATTCTTTGTGTCTGGCTTGCTGTCCGGAGAGCTTTAGCTGTGTGGCTTATTGCCATCAGAGAGCATTATGTCTTCAACATGACAGAACGGTCTGGAAGTGTGTGCTGGGATTTGGGCTGATATCTTTGCAGGGATCCTTATACCGCCCTTCAAATCCTTGCTGAAAAATAAACTCCCACCTCCTGCCATCATACCTCCCGTATCCTAACATGTTAAGAAATCCTTTTAAAAATGATTGTTAGTTTTGTTGTGGCTTCTGCTATTGCAGTGGTAATAGTACAGTGGAAAGGCGTGCAGAGGTGAGTCGCGCTGGCCTATGCTGGGAGACCAGCTCTCTTGCATACAAGCCACATGATTTGGGGCAAGAAACTGTAACTCAGTTTCTTCGGCTATAAAACACAGCTGATGGTAATCCTCCTTGGCATTGTTATTATATGATTTAATTGAAATAATACACGTGAAATGCAGAATGTGCCTTACAGGATAAATGTCCAAGATCAGTATTTAGGCACCAGTCGCCTGCACTATTGTGATAGTTTACATCCACGGTGAATCCGAGCTCAAACCCAGTGAGACCTTGAAGGTTACTTGTTGTCAAAGTTGAAGATGCTGCACCTGCTCAGAGTACTACTAAGTGGTGGGACCAGCACTTGCGTCTTGGTTGTTTACTTGGCATCTTGGTTTGTCATAGGTACTTTTTTGTGTCCCTTCTAACTGATGTCTTTCTCGTCAGGGCCCCCCAGTGAGGCTTCCTGGTTCTTTCATGTTCCTGTGTCTAGGAAGTGCCTTTTACTTGCCTGAATCTTTAGGGACCTACTTGGTGCCGTGCAATAGTTGATATTCATGTCTGAATAAAACAATTACTACACATTGAGGGAGCACGAGGCCCTAACGGAACTCGAGATGCCCCTGACCTCAGATTTCCCTTACAGGTGCAAAGTACTGACCACGAGGCAAACAGAAGGAAATGGCTCTATGGGAGACTCGTAAAACCACGTCACAAATAATTGGGCCTTGTGGGTCTTACCCTTGGGCTGTCGGGCGTTAATGGTGCTGCAGGAACTGCTGAAAAAAATGGGCTGTGCCCTGTGTGAGGATTGAAGTCCCGCAACGGTACAGGTTATTGACAGTAATCTCGTGGGAAGACTTTTGTTCCTCCGTGCGGGTGGCATCTCGTTGTCCCGTGCAGACTTTGTGCACACAGAAATGTTACAAATATTGGCGGGTAACCTCATTATTCAGGATATTGACAGATTTTAAAACATGAAATCAATAATGGTTTACTCGATTGAATTAAGAAAACCACAGTTTGACTCCTGCACCAATCGGGGTGTAGGAGCAGGTAATGAACGCCCCTCTATGTGTTTTCTTCGTTTTGCTTTTTACAGTTGTGGTAAGATATACAGAATGTAACATTTGCCCTTTTAATCATCTTTCAGTGTGCAATTCAGTGGCATTAAGCACCTTCACAGAATTGTGCAACCATCACCACCGTCTATTTCCAGAACACGTTGTCATCTGACATAGAGACTCTTAACCCGTTAAATTGTAACTCCGTGTTCATTCCAGCCAGGATGTTCATGGCCTTTCTTGTAGAGCAGGTCTAGTGGAAAGAGCTCCCTCAGCTTTTATTTGACTGAGAGTGTCTGAATTTCTCCCGCATTTTTGAAGGACATTTTTGCAGATATGGAATTCTTATTTGATGGTTTTCTTCTTTCAGTGCTTTAAATATTCCATCCCCACTGTAAGACTCCCCCTGAGAAATCCCCTGATAATGTCATGGAGAATCTCTTGTAAATGACGAGTCGTACCACCCTCAGACTCTGTCCTCTACTTTCCATATATCAAACCAAGTCCTCTAGACTTCCCCCATGTTTCTAGAATGTATCCCTTTCTCTCTGTCCTCACTGTGACAAATTAGTTTGTCATTTCTTGTTAGGATTTGCTTCCTTACTGTGTGTTTCCAAATGCGCTTTTGACTTTCTTTCAATACATTCTTCATGTTCCATAAATTTGACACGGTGTTCACTATTTTAAAGTTGGTCATTGATTCCTCATTGCCTTTAGCAAAAGTCCAAACATCTGACCAGGACAGAGGAGGCCTGTTATCCCAGGGGCCTCCGGACTGACCAGTCTCCCCTCTCTCTTTGCCCAGTTTTCTCAGACCAACTCAACTACCAGCAGTTTCATGAAAGTGTTGTGGGCATCTTTTTAACTGTTTGCCTGAGAAGTATTCTCTTTTCATCTTTGCTTGTATAATTTCTACTCGCCACTTAACACTTGGCCAAGGACACACCATTTTCTCTCTGCCACAGATTAAATATTTCTCAAGCTTCCAGAGCCCCTTGTCCATACCTTCATCACACCGTTTAGCACTCTGCATTGTGCAATTTTTTGTTAAATGCTTTCCCTACACAACAGGGAAGGGACAGTTTTCATTTACTTTTATGGTTTTAATGCCTAACAAAATGTAGGCTTTATAAATCCTGTGGAATGAATAAATGAGTCATCACCATTCTTATTATAGAAGAGCATTTTTTAAAGCATTTCTTTTATCTTTCTCTAGAGAAAATATGTAAGTTGCACTAGGTATTAATACCTCATAAACACCCAATAGATGAAGACACGGAAAAAGTATGGCTAGTTTCTATCACGTCTTTCCAGAGAAAGAAATGTAATTAAGGGACTATAGGTAGTTTTTTTAAAAGATATTTTTATAATGTAAACATTCCATTCTTTTATTTCTATCGGATAATAAACACAGATCATACTTTGCCCTCAGTCAATTAAATACTTATGGATGTGTGGCCCATCCCCATATTTCATATTAAACTGTCCTCTTATTGTTCCTATTGTTTCTTAAGCAGTTACTTTCCTTGTTTTGTTTTGTTTTGTTTTGTTTTGTTTTAATTTCCATATCAGTTTCCGAGCTCCTCTGACCCAAAGCAGCGTTTCTTTTTCCCTTTCCCGGGGAAGGCTCACTTGGTGCTGGACCAGCGGCTCTTCCAGCACACAATTCGCTGTGACATTGCATGACATTCCATCCTTGCGTTTGTTGAGTTTTTCCATGGGTCAGCTCCCACCCTCGCTCTTCCTGAGGCCTGGGCTGTCTTTTGATTTGGGTTGTGATGGCCCCGGATAAACCAATCAGGCAGGAGTACAGCTCGGCGTGCCGCGTGACCTCCTGTAAAAGGGATCGGCTCACTCCGCCAGACCCGGAGAAGGACCGGAGGAAGGAGCTGAGTCCAATGAGACCAAGTCCTTTGAGAGAGCGCCATGCAGTGCCCCTGCAAACTGGCCAGCCATTTTCCCAGCTGTCATTTCTTTTGGAGAGGACCACCAAAATTAGACCCTAGAAATGGGGCACTGTTTAGATCAAGGGGGACGGTAGCTTCAAAATACCACGGGACCCGCTGCCCAGTGGGTTCCTTGGAAGATGCAGAAAACAGAAGGCCACTGTGAAATTGATGCTGCACCCCTCCTCATTTCTTGTCATTGAGCTCCTGACACTGTAGCTAAGTGGGGCTCCTCCTTTCCCAGCCATCTCCTGAACATTCCCATTTCGATGCTTTTAAGTACATACAGCTACCTCTTCTTGGAAGACATCCGGGAGTATTCTATTTCTCTGAGTTCTTCCCATTCTCAAATACAGCTTCCTACTTGGAATTCCACTCTTTTCCCATGAAGTGGTCTCTGCTTGCTTCTTAAACCCAAAGCACTTGCTTCAACCAGCATCTCATTATCTACTCTGTGTTGAGATTATTTATTTGTTGTACATTGTGCACCTTAAAGTCTTCTCTCCGTGCCTAGCACAGTGCCTGGTATCCAGCAGGGGCTCAGTAAGCGACTGCTGAGTAAATGCTGCAGATGTGGTTCTTGGTGCTGTGCAGAGCGTCGGGGGACACTCAGTGCAGAGTAGACAGAGCTGGGACCAGGGGAGTGCCCAGGGGAGGACAGATGTCCGGACCAAGGCAGCGTTTCCAAAACTAGACATGAAAGGACAGGTACCACGTCAAAAGCCCCAGTAGAAACCCGAGGCTTTGGATAGATTCCTACCCTTTGGGAGGGAGAGAACAAGGAGAAAGAGAGCCAAAGCAAGACCCCAAGGTCCTGCTCTATTCTGCCCCCTTCTGGACTGGAGTTATTCCGGGAGGAAAAGGAATGTGACCCCCAAGGCTCAAGGAGGGCAAAGAAGTGCAGCAGGACAGAGCCTTTTATGTGTCTTACATAGAACACGTTGACAAAAACGACCCAAGTCTTTTCTCTAAGGAGACTTTAAGCTATTCTGGCCACCCTCAGGGAGCCACTGGTATTTGGAGAAGGGGTTTTGGTAAAAATAACATAGTCCGTGTGTCCCTCCCAGCGGTGCCGAGGTCTGTGTAACATTTGCTGTTGCTGATAGAGGTTTGATTTGCAAAGTC
Organism: Mormoops blainvillei; assembly: GCA_004026545.1. Classification (NCBI taxonomy): domain Eukaryota; kingdom Metazoa; phylum Chordata; class Mammalia; order Chiroptera; family Mormoopidae; genus Mormoops; species Mormoops blainvillei. The sequence continues at coordinate 5,571 of PVJD01009089.1, read as the reverse complement.
CACCTTCAGCCCTGGGTCCAAGCTCGAACCCCGGGGTCCAGGACTGTTTTTCATATCTCCAACCCCCTAAAGGAACTTATGTGTTTACCCATGACAAAGCTGCTCAGGTTAGCTAAAGCGTCAGGTTTTTACTTTAGACTGGAATTAGGTCCATTCCAGGTCGAAATGCTCTCATGATAATTTGAAGTTGATTGGCAATTTAAAAAAAACGCAATTTCTTTGCTAGATAAGCTCCTTCAAGCATCAGTCTTCCACACTATTGGGACAAAAATGTCAGAATATTGTCTCTCTTTGTTCTGTGAGGAGATGAAGGAATAGTTTAATTCCCCAGCTCTGAGGTGTTCTGTATTCCTGTGTGCTGTCTGTTTTGACAGGTCTGACTTTCTCTCCTTTCCTTTCTCTCACTTACCCACTACATGTTTAGAAAGCTAATTAGCATCAGATTACCTTTTTAGGTGCAAGTTTGCCAACAATTTTAGGCTTTTATAATCTGCTAGAGCCATTCATCTAAAAAGACTTTCCTACTTTATTCTGAAATTTTTAAACTCTTCTGAATATACAAAATGTAAAAACAAAAACCCTACAGTATGATATTTTTATTACTGCATATGTAAGAAGATCTACTGCTACTTTTATTTTTATTTTTGACATTTTAATTCAAATGATGAGGTAGCAAAGAACAATTCCTGGGAAAGAATTGTCAGACATGATCCCACAACACTAACAAAATATTTTCATTTCTCCGCTTTATTCTTTAGTATTTGTTTATGTGATTTATAGGTAACTTTTTAGTGGTGTTGAAATCATCATGGGCATGCCATTTTGCTTTTGATGTTCTTTAACTAAAAGCTACATAGTCTCAAAATAGTAGTTTACCAAAAACAAACAGGATAAGAAGTCAAGAAGAGAACAGTAAAAATTAGTATGCCGAGACAGGGGAGGGGAAAACACAGGGAAGGGAATGGAAGAAGTTAACAGGAACTTCTTTGGTAACCGGAGCTTTAGATTTTAAATAACACTTGGTGTACACATGACAATATAAATAATATATTAGCTACACATTAGAGGACAATGAATACCTGCAGCCCAACTTAGGATCTCGAGCAAATATTCATAATTCGCATCTACCTGTGTGTTCTACCTTTATCCCATCCTACGGCCAACCCGCCAAAAGGCAATTACCCTCCTGAATTTTGTGTTAATTATCGTTCGCTTTTACTATGTTAGAAGTTGAATTTCTCAGTAATGTAGACAAAGGTGTATAACTTAGTGATACAGCAAACCCCACGTAGATAGAACCCAACGTAGATTATAGACCTTTCAAAGTATCAAGAGAAAAATCAAAGAAAACATAAAATCATAGAAACAAAAATAAGTACAAAAATTTAAAAAAAGGTGAGTTAGAATTACAAAATAAAATGGGTTACAAAACTAAACTCTTTTAAGAGCTGGGGATTAAAAGACGGATAAAGCTTATGTTTTGGTTAAGTCAAGGTGATTGTATGTGGCCATGAACGACTAACTATAAGCAAATCAGACCTCAAAGCCGCGAGAGGATTAAAGGCAACCTAGTACAGGCACTTGGAAGAGGGAAATCCCAGGGCTGAGAATTTACAGCACTCTTCAACCCTTCACTGATTCTCACCGCCCTGTGGCTATGAAAGAATTGAGAGTTGCTAGAGAAAGAGAGCATTTTGGGGGCGAGCTCTTGGATTCAGTCACTGTCCTTGCATACAAGGAAGTTGGGAGGTGGTACTTTCTCCTTCGAGTTGGAGCTTGCAGTGTGTCACGCACAGTGTGAGGGACACTGACCTTGTGCCTGACTCACAGTGAGCGGTAGAAAGGAGGAGAGCCAGAGGCAGGCTGGCTTCTTTATGGCTGCTGAGGAGAAATTGCCCGTGTGACCCGCACTACCGATGGGTTGAGGTGAAGTGTCATTAGTGGGCCAGAAGTGGGCCTGCGCGAAGTCAGCATGATATTATCTTACATCTTGTTAAAGAGGGTTTGCCTCAAGGGGGTACCCAATCTCAGAAGAAAACAAATGGAGTTGCTGGATATTTAGGGCTAGAGAAGTGGCTCTCATTTGTTTTGCTTTTAGCATCTCTCTACACCTTTAAAATCATGGTAGACCTTGAAGAGTTTTTGTGGGGGGCAGGTTACAGCCATCAATTCTTACTGTGTCAGCAATGGAACTTAAAAGAAACATAAAATGTTTATTAATTCATTGAAAAAGAGTAGCAATAACATTTTTTAATAGAGTAACTAATTTTCCTGTATTAAAAAATAATTTAGAGAGAAAAGCAGTGCCTTTTCACATTTTTACAGATCTCGGCAAGGCCTGGCTTAATAGAAGGCCGCCGGGTTCGGCCTCTGCGTTCCATCTGTTGAGATATATTGTTCAACCTCACACAAATACACGCTCAGAAAAAGAGGAGCTTTTGCATAGTCCTTTTAGATAATTATGAGTACCTCCCAAAGCCTCTCTAAAACTCCAGTGTGCTGTTGTGAGAGAAAGAAAGTGAAAAAGGTAAAGTACATCTCATTACCAAAGTTTGTGTGCTTTATTGCTCGAGAAGATGCCAGTTGAGATGATGGGAGACGTAGTGGTTCTTCAAATCCATCTTAAGAAAGTGCAGAATTTGGCTTCTTCTCTGTCAAGGGAATGGGGAAATGGGTGGGGCAAGAGGTGATTGATGGTTGCAGGCACCTGGGGGCCAGCAGGGCCCCAGGAAGCTTGTGCTTAGTCTGTTGACTGTGGTTGATGTGGGTTTGATCATGAGATTCCTGCAAATCTTTGATAAACAATACATAATTCCCTTGTCTCTTCAGGAGAGACGTTTTCTGGTGAAGGGATGTTTTCTTCGTAAGACTCAATCCACGGGCAGAAGTCCTCTGATGATTAGCATGTTTGTATGCAACACTAAGAAGAAGCTATTAAACAAAGTAGGCTTGGCGGCAGAGAGGCCGAGCATTTCACTCTGTTATGATCTGCCATTTCTCTGAAAGGTTATCAAGAATCCCCAGGGATCCCGGGGCCCTACTTAAGACAGTTCGACACTGACCAGGACATGATGTCCAAAGGGCTTAATGACTAAGGGAGTGGACATGCAGCACGCCGTGGTGCTTTAAGACTGGACAAAGCTGGCTTGAATGAAGGGAATGGTCATATTAAAGAAATGAAGTTCCTGTGTGGTCACAAGAGCTGAGCTCAAGGGAGCAGAAACCAACCAGTCAAGTGGAGATGTGTTTACCCTCCACCCATGATGAAGGTCTCTGAAGGCACCTTGACCAAGTCCAGAAAATACCACACAAAGGAGTACTTTTCTGTGTTCTTATCTCTTCTTGCTCCTCGAGCTCCGGCCCTGGAATGGTTGGAAGGAGAGGCAGTCATTGTGGAGGAGGGGGGACAGAAGAAAGTGGGGAGAGGTGTCTAATCACACAGCCCTCCCTAGAGGCAGCCTCCCTGCCTGCAATAGATGCGGGGGTCGGGGGAACTCTTGGCTTTAAGACTGGCCTTTTAAATACAACATTTTAGTTTGTTTCCAGAGGATCTTTCATTACCTACAGTGATCAGATAAGAAGTGGTGACTACCTGAATCCTCATTCAGGGGTGGAGAAGAAAAAGGTACCCACAGAATAAGGGTGACAGCACAGTGAGTGCGAATTAAAAATCAGTTTGCCTGATCACATTTTGGCTAAACACAATTCATTATTATTTTTATTATTTTAATTTTTATTGAATTTATTGGGGTGGCATTGATTAATAAAATTATATAGGTTTCAGGTATACAGTTCCATTTTGCACCACCTGTGTGTTGAATTGTGTGTTCACCACCCCAAGTCAAGTCTCCATCCATCACCATGGACCCCCCCTTTACCCTCTTCTACCTCCCCCACCCCCGTTTCCCTCTGGTCATCACCATGTTGTATTTGCGTCTGTGAGTTCTTTTGTTTGTTTATTTGTTTTGCTTGATCTCGTCACCTTTTTAGAACAAATACTTACACAAGGAATTTTGAAATATCTATGACCAAATGTTTTAGAGATAAATAACAGTGGCACCTAATCTAGTCTTGGGAAGAGGGTCTTTATTAAAGACAAAGCTGAAATGATAGGATTGGGGTCCTACTGGACAAGGATTTGTGCTCAGCTTGCGAGGCAGTGAGGGCGACCAGAATCACGTGAGGGGACCTGCTTTCTCGGGCGTCGCTTTTCTCTTTGCGTGGAAAGTAGAGGCTATTCCTAACCAACACAGTCTAACGAGGCAGCATGTTTAACAAACCTCTTAAGGTTTTCCCCAGAAGTACTTCTGAGCCTTTCAGTCATGCATCAGATTTGTCTCGTACCTTCCCTTTGGATGGCGGGGCTCACTCTCTCTCTAATTCTGCTCATGGCAAATCTTGATCCTACAGGGTACGAAAAATGCTGTGGAATGGAGAAATTCACTCTGTACCGAGTTAGACCTGAGGGCGGTGGCCTTTCATCACATTGTTAGATCGTTCCCTCTTCCTTTCCGTTCTCTCTTGGTACCCCATCTCCTCCCCAGCCCCTGGTCCTGCGTGCCCCTCCTCACCACTCCAGCTTTCTAACCTCCAAGAGCTCAGGAGTCTGGAGTTGCTCGGAAGCCTCATTAGAGTGGCTTCGGGCACCATCACATCAGAGAAAACAAACAGGTCCAGAGACCAGCAAACGAGAGGCTTATTAGGAGGCAGGCCATGGTGTGTACTTGCTTCTCTCAGTGCTGCCCTTGAAGAGGAGAGGCATGCTGGCGGTGACCTGTTAAAAAATAAACAGAATCTCAGGCCCAAATTAGAATCCTTTGCCCCATGATAGCAAACCAAACTTAACTGTGGTGTTCAGCCTCTCCCAACAATGTGACCTTTATACAGCCAATCTGAAATTTCCTCATTAGCTTCAGTGACCCCTGTCGTTTCCTTTCCCACAAAAGATGCCCCGGGCCCAAGCTGGGCCCTTTCTTCGACTAATGACCCCTTGTCCTGCCCAGTTTCTGCCGCTTAGCACCGTCCGTTTGGTGCCACTCCTCGGAAGCGCCCTTCTAGTACTGGGTGGGATGCTGCTCAATTAATGAATCGTTTAATACAGCCGAGAGATCTTCAGATTAACTGGATGCAGTTGTGTTTTTAACAGACCTGTGGGAATAAGCCCGTCCCGGCGCATTTGCAGAGAAGAGCTCAGGGCTCTGGAGAAACGTACTGCATCTGAAAAGGCCCCGCAGAGCCCGGCTCCCCCGGGTAGACGACGCCACCTTGTTTAGCCAGCAGTTTGTAAAGAGCTCACAGCAAGATTCCGCTATGGGGCAAAGCTATCATTTCGAATGGAAGGGCAGAGAAGGCGCTTCCCAGACAAAGTAAAGCCGAAGGAGTTCATCATCACCAAGTCATTATTACATGCCATGTTAAAGGGACTCATTTAAGAAAAAGAAGATCAAAGCTATGAACATTAAAATGACAACAGACTCACAACTAATCAACAACTGAATCTAAAAAACATAAACAAAAACAAACTAAGCAAACAACCAGAACAGGAACAGAATCATAGATATGGAGACCCTT